>PVKS010003800.1:0-99973 GCA_004027875.1 Aplodontia rufa
TACAGCCACTCTGGAAAGCAGTGTGGAGATTCCTCAGAAAATTAGGGATGGATTCATACGACCCAGCTATTCCTCTTCTGGGTATTTCCCCAGAGGAGTTGGAATCAGCACATTAGAGTACACAGCAAAATCAGTGTTCATAGCAGCTCAATTTACAAAAAACCCAGATGCCCCTCACTGGATGAATGGATCCAAAAGCTGTGATTGATATTTATGTGTGTGTGTTTGTGATATATATATGTATACATATATGTATGTATATGTGATATATATGTATATATATGTGATATATATGTATATGTGATATATATGTATATATATGTGATATATATGTATATGTGTGTATATATATATATATATAAATACACACAATGGAGTTCTACTCAGCTATTAGAAACAATGATATTGTGGTCTTTGAAGGTAAATGGAGGGCAATGGAAGAAATCATGGTGAGCAAAGTTAGCCAAACTCAAAGAGTCAAGGGTCAAACATTTTTACTCATTTGTGGAGGCTGGAGCTAAATCCAGGTGTGGGTGAAACGGTGTCAAACTCATGTGTTGGACCCACGAAGGGCATGGCAACACATAATTTAGGGGAACCATAGCCATGTAGAGGGGTAGGGGGAAAGAAAAGCAGGGGGATGGGAGAGGGCAGGAAGATAGGGAGGGATCTAGGGATACAACCAATAATGTAGCATACTCTTTACCCCTCTAAGAAGTCAAATATTACGAATGCAATCATTTAATTCTTTAAAACTCACAATCTTTTACATATAAATATATAGTCAATTATATTTGTTAGGGACATAATATAGAAGAATCAAAAGACTGGAGTGTGAGCAATGTGGGGGTAACTATGGTTCATAATCAATTGCATAGCCTATTGTTACTTTATATGCATTTATGATTGTAAAACTACTTAATTCTTAATAAAGAAGATGATGTTTTTAACTTAATTATTGATATTAGCAATCATTCATCCTCTCTTCACCACTAAGCGATCTTTCAGAGTTGATTGTGGCACTCTCTGACATTGGTGTTTTTCACACTCTTTCTACAGATCGGTACCATATCTGTCATGAATCATTGGTTGATCTATTTCTAAATTCATTTGGATCTAGAATTTGTAGCAACTCTATTTCTTAGTGAGCTTTTATTTGCATCTGCATTTTCCTCTTTAGATCACACACTTGAGAAAGAATCTTTACTCAGATATAAGTTGTTTATTTGAATCAGCTGATGTACCTTAAATGGAAGAAACTTCCACATGTACATCATAAGGTAGCATTTCTAAGTTTAGTGCAGGTTTGTTATTGAAATCTTCAGGGAACTGATTACATTAACCCAAAATAACATCCTTTTATGACCAATTTGTATGGATACTTATAAATAGTGCACTGAACTCTGCCTATAAGGCTACAAGCCAAAAAATCTTTGCCTATATAAAAGGACTGTTGTTCTTTGTGAATAGGCAATTATTTCTAAAACTGGAAGCTGAGAAAAGCAGTTTGTTAATAGACCATCAAATTTTAAAAAAATTTATTTGATAAAAATTCTACTCAAAATTGATTTATATACTTTATACATCATATATGGATCTATTTACACATGTAATAATTAATTCCATGTTGACATAAATAAGATATTTATTCATTAGCCTTTACTGACTAGAACAAATTACATGATGTTGAAAAATTTGGCAACATTTCAGTGTAAAAATTGTGCTCTTTGGGGGCTGGAGCAGTGGATCAGCGGTTACAGTGCTTGCCTGACATACATGAGGACACAGGTTTGAACCTCAGCACCACATATACAACAAAGTGTTGGAGCAACAAAAGCCACATAAAAAAATAAATAAAACTGATTCTCTCTCTCTCTCTCTCTCTCTTACTGTCCCTCTCTAAAAAAAATGAAAGAAAAATACCCCAAATCTTACCATCTTGAAACAAGCAGTGCTAACTTCCATCAAAGATATGAATCAGAGCTCTTTCCAAGTTATAATAAAAGTGAACACAGGTATATGTCACCTTTTTTAATTAGTGCAGTTGGCATCATCAGTTCTTACAGTCAATATCAGAACCAACTTATGATAGGGTTCCTATGCAACAGAGCCAAGACATGAGATAACTACTCATGCTTTATTTGGAAGGAGCAATGCTAGGACAGTGGGAGTAAAAGGCAAAGTATGTGAAGTGGTAAAGGACAGGAGACAAAGCCAGGTGATCCCCTCTGCTTCGTGATGAAACTCTCAGAGCAAAGCTTGCTGCTTAGCAGGTGCAGTCCTTGGTCAGGCAATACAAGTCCAGAAAGACTATACCCTAGAGCAGAGAGGGGAAAGTATTTATCTATGGCTCCTTTTTTCTCTCCCTGCTCTTTAAATTTTGTTTCACAGGAAAATTTTCCTCACTCACTCCTCACTCACAGTACTCAGCATCTTTGGCAGTCTCCTGCCAAGCCAGACTCCATGTTCTGAAATGAGACTCTTCATTTGAGTTAGAAGTGAAAGGAAGAAAAAAGACTCTGAAGGTGTGACCAGCCACAAGAGGTTGACTTTTGTGTGCTATCTAGCTCCTCCCTCTCTTTGTCTACTTCCCAGCTGCCACCGGCTTTCCTCTGCCACGCCCTTCCTCCATGATGTTCTGCCTCACCTCAGGCCCAGAACAAGAGAGGAGGCAACTATGAACTGCAACCTTTGAAACTCTCCTCCTTTAAGTCGTTTTTGTTGTGTATTTGTCATACAAACAAAAAGCTGACTTTTTGCTTAGTGACCCTCACTGAGCAAATCTGAGCTTCAGCTTTCTCGTCTACACTACAAATAGTGGTGTACAGGGTCACCATAAGAATTTAATCGGAAAAACATGCATCCAAGTGTATAAAAAGCAAGTGAGTATTATGATTTGAGTTTAGGAAAGTTTATTGCAAACATGCCCTCACACACTTGCTCTATATTTTTTCAAGCAATGTGGGGAGAAGAAAGACGGCTTTTTAATATTTTTATCCTAGTTTATTTGTACCTTAGTTTAAAAATAGGATCTATTTTTACCCTAGTTTAAAAAAATAGGATATGTTTTTACTGGAATTTAGTGCATGCAGTAGAGTCACTGCCAGATTAGAAGATGCCTGATACTACATGTGGGTTCAGGTTGAAGACTTGATTTTTTGGGGGGTGGGTATCAGAAGAAGGAAGAAGGGACTATACCAGTGATTTCTTCATGTTTTTATGTCACAGGAGCATCTAGCTGAGATTCCTTCAATGATATGGGTAGAGAGGGAACAGCTGATGGAGAATGATAGCTCAGAGGTTAATGTGCCATGTCCAGCAGATAGTGGTAGTCACACTGTGCATTCCCAACTGCCAGGAAGCTTGTGATAGACTGCAAATTAAATGATTCTCAAGGAGGTCAGAGGTTTCAAGGGGTCTTCCTCTAGTCCTCAGTTCTCAGGACTGATGTGACTGAAATCCAGCTTCAGGCTGAGAAAGATGATGTGTGGCAGACCAATATTCTCTGAAACGTATTCATGGAAATATAGGTCTTGAGGGACTGCATTTCAATGAAAAAGGAAAAAAAGGTCTTAGGAGAAACCGCATGAAGATACAGATTGAGGGCACATGATTCTTCACTCAGGGGCTAAATAATCAACCTCTCCCCTCACCCTCTCGCTCTGTCTCTATCTCTTGCTCATCCATAGATACCTCCACAGAGTGCCAGAAATCAAAAGTGCACCAGCAGGCTGGAGAGGTGGCTCAGCAGTAGAGTGCTTGCCTGGCATGCATGAGGACCCAGGTTCAGACCCCAGCACCACATACACAACTAAGTGGAGGAAAAACAAAAACCAGATGAAAAAATAAAATGGACTCCCTCTCCCACTCTCTCAAAAAAGAAAAAAAAAAGGGGGGGAGTACCAGTAAGTAATAGATCCGAAATCCCAGAGAATTATCAGATATGTTAACCATATGAAATTGACTTCAATTTAGGTGGTGGATTAAGCACAAATATTTGTCTACTTTAAGGAGGACCCATTAACATTTTAATAAAGAAGTTTTGAAAAAGTATAAATCTACAACAATGCAGGGGGTATAGATAAAGCAAATGTTTGACAATAAAGCTGAGTCAAGCAATTAAACACTAAAAGAAGTACATTATGTGATTGATCTCCACAGCAATTCATAGAGGACTTTCAGACTGAAAATCTAGAGAGACAGGTGGGGTGGAAATCAATGGGTTTGATTAAAGATTCAGATGCAGGTTGTACGGCTCCACAAGTCCACTGCTTCTCCCTCATTAACTTCAAAGGCAGCTGGTCATGCACTTCCTGATCAAAAATTAGCTGGAGGGTATTTACCCCTTTAAGAAATAGAATAAAGAGACAGGGATGATCTAGAATAGTTAATGTGGTTTTGGTGTTCCTGAGTAAAGTCCTTATTCCCAAACTCATGTTCATCCACTCTACAGTAAACTCAATGGGAGTAGCATGTTTTACTCCTCCCTGTTCCATAGATAAAAGGACTCTGGAACAGTCACTCACATCCCAGAAGAGAAGATGGAGCCCAGATATTCTAACAAGTGTACAAAGTGAGCAGTTGTCCTCAGATGATAGAAAAGTGCAATAACCAGCTGTCACTATATAGATTCAGGGATACAACACACCTAAATATAGTGAAAAGAAATTCTTACTTCCAATGTGGGTCTTGATGGAGACGGTGGTGCAGGGCTTGTGTGCTAACAGCATGGTGTCCACCAAGGCTAGGAGGGAGAGCAAGCTGGGCAGAAGATAGTGTGCTCCTGAGTTCCTGTGGTTTTCCAAGTGGACACAGTGAATGGAGATCCATGGAACCTGTAGAAGTGAGTGAGTCAGTCCTGCACCAGACCCTGAGTGTAAATAAAATGCGTGACAGATTCGCAGGGGAATCTGCAACTTGGCAAGAACTAGTGGAAGCAAAGGCAGTGGGATTATGGAGGCTGTCACGGCTCTTACCACGGTAAGAAAAAATACACTTTGGCATCACAGCTGCAGATGGCAGCAGGAGATGTGTACAGAGCATATGTGGCTTGGACAGTACCAACTATCACCAAAAGAGTGCCAATCAGCCAGCCCACAGATGCCGTTGATAAGGATCGCTCTGCACATTCCTTGAGGACCTCTTCACTCCATCCCTTCTGCTCCCATTAGCCCACCTCCTCCCAAATGAGAAAAGGAATGAAGGTAGAGATGGTGTGTTGGGGGTGACTGGATTGTGTACACTATGGGACAGACTAAGGAATTATCCCCTGAAAGCGAGAATTACCTAAGGGGACTATTTAAACTGTAAGATCAGATCAAGAGGTAAACTGATTTGACATTTAGTTAATCTTCTCTTCTTTTATTGATTGGTGATGGGGCTGATGAAGATGATGAACAATGGTCAAAATCAAGAAGCTACAGTTTCTCTGGAGATCAAAGATTGCAATCCGTTTATATTAGCAATTGACTATGAAGAAAAACTTTCCAAAACAATACAATAACAAACTAACATTCTTTTTTTTTTTTTAAGACAGGGTCACACTAAGTTGCTGAGGCTGACTTTGAACTTGCAATCCTCCTGCCTCAGCCTCCTTAGGTGCTGAGATTATAGGCATGTGTGCCACTCCAGGATCGAACTAACAAAGACAACAGCAGGAAAACAGGAAATGGTTTGGAATAGGCAGCTCACAGAACATAATAAAATGGATCATAACTATATGAGAAGATGCTCAACATGTCTTAAAGTAAAAACAATTATGATTTCTTTTTCAGTTTTTTGGCAAACAAGCAAAAGGCCGTTCATTTTTGACATATGTGTTTGCCAAGACTTTCAATACTCTGGTTGACCAGATGTATCCTGATTGAAAATCCATGTGAATTCTCTTTGTTAAGATAATTTGTAAACTCTAACAGAGAGACCCCCCTGGGGCAGAGATCTCAGAGGCCCGGAATCTAGTGGCAGCTCCGAAGCGGATTTCTTCATTGGCCTTGGGTATAAACTTTCAGCATCTAATTTTCCATCTAGATCTTAACGGAGGATAAGACCTACTTTTTCCATTTTTTTTTTTAACTTAAATGTGATCAAGATTAATGGCCTAACATGGCAAATGTTTCCAGCACCCTGGAAGACCTGGCTCATTATTCAATGTCTGAATCAATAAATCTGGTAAAAATCAGTCTCATTCTCTTAATTCAGGAAAAAATGCTCACTTAAAACCATACAGTTTTAGAACTAAGCATATAAAAGTGATCTGAAAAGGATGTAATTCAGTGTTTTTTCAAAATGTCCCTCCAACTGATGGTGTTCACCCAGACTTGGGGAGCTGGTTAGACAGAGTGTGAACTTCTAAAAGCTACAATAGTAACTAGATCCCACAGCTGTTGAATTTGTCTCACACACGTACACACTCCTCCCCGCTCTAAGCCTACACTGCAATTATGGCATTTGTTAAGTTGGCATTAAAACATTTCAAAAATGCTTTCTTGCTCCAATTTTTAAGCTTTTATAGTACAACACGTTACTTTTCTAACATAAACGAAAAGTAAAATTGGAAGTACTCTTTTTGCCTGCTTTTGTAGCATTTAAGGGAGGATCTTTTATACACGTAACAATAAATGAAAAATAATCCAGATTCCAATCTTTTTTTTTCTGCTTAAAATTTAAACCACGTATAACTTTTTGCTCTAAATTGTGTTGGATAAGTTAAATGACGTTACACTATGTTAGCCAACATGAGAATATTTCTTTAAATACAATTATATTGAAACAAATGTGCACAGGGGGGTTGGAATGCCTCAGAGCTGACCTATAATCCATCCTGGAAGAGGGAGTTTCTGCTTTACCCTTCCCCGAAATACTACTAAATATAAAAGTATCTTCCATGTAACAGGTGCTTACCATGTGGCAAGAGTTACACTTTGGCTTATTTCACCCTCACAATTCTATTCCACTTGACAAACGAGACAACTGAGGGTTTTTTTTTTTTTAAGAGAGAGAGGGGGAGAGAGTAAGATTGAGAATCAATTTTATTATTATTATTTTTTAATCTGGTCTTTGTTTCTCTGACACTCGGTTGCATATGTGGTGCTGGGGTTTGAACCCAGATCCTCAGGTATGCAAGCAAGGCAAGCACTCCAACCACTGAGCCACCTCTCCAGGCCCGAGAAAACTGAAATTTGAGAGATTCAACAGTTCACCCAAAGCCTCACAGATAGATACTGAATCCATAGGCTGAACACTCACATAGGGTCTTGTCACTTCCTTCTTAAAACAGAAGCACTACACTTTAATCTATTTAAAATTGAATTTTGCTTCCAATATTGTTGAATGCCTTCCACACCACCTTTAGGTGTAATTCCAGTATTGTGACTTCTCTGCTGGAAACCTGTGGTCCTCAGATCAGCAGCAGCAGCCTCACGTGGGCATTGTTAGAAATGCAAAGTCATAGGCCCCACCTCAGACTTATGAATTCAAAACGGGGTGGGGCTCAGCAATTGGGGTTGGAGGAGAGGGATGAACAAACCTTTTGGTGATTGTGAGGCTGCAAGATACACACTCACACTTGATCGTATGTGACATTGGAGATCCCATGACAGGGCTCCTGCTCACCTCTCTAGCCTTAGTTTGGAGCACATTGCTTTGGTCATCAAATTGCTTGTCTGTTCTCTACACATACACAGCTGCTTGCAATGCAAGGGAGGTATTACCTGGTGATTAAGCACCAGGAATCTGAAGCCAGACTTCCAGACCTCTGAAGGTCATCTATGTCCTTTACTAGCAATTGTGATCATCAGTCAAGTTACCTAAGCTCTCTGAGCCTCACTTTCCCTATATACAGAAAGGGAATGAAGGAAATCTCTCTTTCGCTTGTTGAAACGATTAAATGAATTAATGTTTGTGGAGCACTTAAAAGAGAGTCTGATATGCGGTAGGTATTATTGGAATACATTATTGTCTTTGCTTTTTGTACTAGTTTCCTGTGACTGTCATAACAAATGGCCAAAAATGTAGTGCTTTATAAATAATAGGAATCTGTGCTTCACAGCTCTGAAGTCAGAAGTTCATCAGTTTCACTGGGTGGAAATGCAGATGTGACGAGGGCTGCATCCCTCAGAGGCTTCTGGTGGCACCGATGTACCCTGACTTGGAGTTGCATCATCCGATCTGCCTGCAGGCACCCTGCCTTCTTCCTCTATGTGCCCTAGGTTTCAATATGGTTTGTCCTCCCAAACTCGTGCAGGAATTTAATCCTCGAGGTCATATATTAATATTAAGAGGGTGGAAACTTAATCCAGCCACGGTATTTAGAGGTGGGGCCTAAATAAAATACCTGAGCCAGTCGATCTAATCCTAGGCTTCAATAAGGTCTTTGGGTTAAAGCCCCATGATTGAATCCTGGTGGCTTTATAAGGAGAGTGCTAGAGACCAGGAACCCAGACAGACTCCTACACTCCCTGTCTCTTGCCATGTGATGTTTTGAGCCACCCCTGACTCTGCCAGTCAAAAGGTTATCACCAGATTTGGCTCCTTCACCTTGCACCTCTAAAACTGTGAGCCCAAATAAATTTTTTTTAAAAGTAAAGTTAGCCTGCCTCAGGTATTTTTATTTTAGTAATGAAATGGCACAAATACAGTGTGTCTAGTCTCCCTCTGCTTATGAGGACACTTGTGGTTGGATTTAGGGCTCACCTGGACACTCCAGGATAGTCTCCTTAACTCAAAATCTTTAGCTTAATCACATTTACAAAAAACATTTTTTTCTTGTATAATAACATTTGCAGATTCCAGAAGTTAAGAGGTGGTATCTTTGGTAATCTGTTAGTCAGTATGTGAATATATAACTATTTAGATAAAATAATTGATCTAGATTTTCCACCTATGTTTTGTTTTAGAAGTTTTACAGTTTAGTGTTTTACATGTAGGGCTATGATCCATACTGAATTATGTCACTTATTTCTTATTGTCCTATCTCCTGCTCAACTGTGTCTGTATTTTCCTGGAGATTTAGATTACATCGTACCTGAACTAGTGCTCTAAGAAGAACTCAAAGATTTGAAGCAGTAACGATTCTGCTCAGTACCTCAGTCACCCTCAGTGTCACAGATGCTTGAGGTTTACCGGCCTGAAGAAAAGATGCTGCACCTTTCGGTTCAGACCTCTGCTTGCCTGCTCTGGTAAACACAGAGCAGCTGTTTCCTCAGTCCTCCAAGGACTTGCACAGTGGTGCACAAAGGTCTCTGAGTATCAATAATTCTGTCCTGTTAACCAACGAGGAATAGATGAAGCTTTTTATTTTCACTGGAGCTGAATTTACTTCCAGTAGCATCCTACAAATGAAAGCCTCCTGTGGCAAGGGGTGAAGATAGGGGTGGAGAGTCAAAAGCTGAAGAGTTTTGTGGCCCTTCTTCCATCAATTCATTATGACTCATAGTTTCCAGGTTGTTCTTTTTTTCTATTTATATGTTTGTAGATTTAGAAATAAAAATAAGCTCCTTAACCAAGGGAATAATATAGAATATTTTTTCTATGTCTGAAGCAGAGAAATATTTATATGAACCCTAACTTCCTTTCCCACAGAGATACAGCAAAACATTCAGATTTTATTAGTATGGTGATCTAACAGTACAGTTTTTTTTTTGTGACAACCTGAATTTCAAATAAGTGTGATTTAATTTATACTTTTCAGATTTTTTTTTCCATATACCTAAATTCACAAGTTGCTGGAGTGGTGGCTCAGCAGTTATGGTGCTTGCCTAGCATGCATGAGGATGTGGGTTCGAACCCTAGCACCAAGTACACAAGGAAGTGTTGGAGCAACAAAGGCCACATGAAAAATTAAATAAAATTGATTCTCTCTCTTTCTGTGTCTTTTACTGTCCCTCTCTTGTTAAGAAAAAAAAATTTACAAATCAGGAAAATTTTTTGTTGGTCTATCTTTGAAGGTGTCCCTGGGAATTCTCCTTTTGGAATCTGAGGTCCACCAAGCAAATACCACTTCGGTTGCAGATGTCTCTCTAAAATACTAGAGCTTAGATCTTCAATGTGACTTGGGCACTACAACTTAATTATAAGATAGCAGTTTTTGTTTAGTAACACTGTTGTATTTGCAATGAACACCTGGGGTTGGTTCTTAGGTACTCATTTTAAAAGGATTGTGGGTTATTTGTGGTTGGTGAGTCCATCATCATCTAGCAAAAGCAGAAACTACTCTAGCAGACTCTGAATAGGAAGGCTCTTCCTGCAGTCACGCTGGGGACCAGGAAGGTGAAGCAGTTATGGTAGCTCTGACCACAGCTCCCTCACATAGCTAAGGATGAAAACAACTCTTAGGTCTTCGGGGGCCTGAACTCTGTTTTGGGTTTGTTTGTTGTTTCTTTCCCATTGCTCTGGGCTTGAGGCAGGGCAGAGCATCACAGCTGCAGCTCAGCACAGCGCAGCAAGCAGAAAGCTGGTTCTCTAAGAAGTCTCTTGGTTTCTCAACCAGCTCCTTTCTCCTCCCCTTTCTCCCTTCCTTCTCTCTCTCTCTCTCTCTTTTTTCTTCTTTTTTATTTTTGCTTTAATGATGATTTTATTTGAATTCAAATATTAGTGGTAATTATAACCTCTGGATGTTGAACACTCAGTAGAAATGCAAGGGTAAGCAGGTTTCCTCATTTTACAAATGGAGACAATGAGGCAAAGTGATCAAATGATTTGCCCAAGATCACACAGCTAATATATAGTGAAGCAAATTTAGAACCCAGGTCTTGCTGAGTCTCAAGTACTTATTCTTCCCTTAGACTGTGCTACTAAGAGACTGAAAATAATGAGTATAATCGAGTCAGAAGGAATGGAAGATGAGGAATTCATTTATTCATTCAACCATGTGATCGTAGGTGCTAATGCTGGAATAAAGGTAAGTGGAGTCCCTTTGTCCTTCCCGGGGTCAGGGCTGAATTAAACGGATTTATCTTTGGTACTCAAACCTCATGACTCCTCCCTCCTTTCTTCTTTTTAACTTTTCATAGCCTCTCGATTTTTCCTGGTCGCTTGCACCTTGGATATTGCCACTAAAATTCTTTTTGGCTTTGATTTTTTTGTTATTGTCTTCCTCTGGTTCTTTACTCCTACCCTATTACTAAAACTATGGTAATTCACAATGCAAAACAGAGCGTAGGAGTGGAATAAGGCAGGTACCTTTCACTATGCTTCGATCAGGCTGGATTCTCTTGATTATATTGATATTACCCTCTTTATTTTTCTCCAGGGCATCCAATATTCTCTTCTGAGACATGGCATCTTTCTTCATAGTATTGAAACTTTGAGGCTTGTTCAGCCTCCTTGCTAAATGGATGAATTACAGCTCTGATAACAACATTCCGAGATCCCCCACCACCACCCTTTTGAAATATAAGGAAGCTAAGCAAAAACTTTTGATTTGTTAATCACTTTTCCTGTAAATCTTTGTAGTCCATGACAGTTTGCTAGGTAAGTCAGGAAGTGTCATCCCTAGCTTGCTTGACTTAAATGACCCTTTAGCTGGGTTCTTTTGTCCTGAGGGCCATATAAGAATTGCCCTTAAATACTTGCTAATAATTTCTAGTAGTTCAGATTAGAATGGGATTACTGTTCTTTGGATATAGGAGGAAGTGGAGTTAAAAACACAGTAGTCAACAGATACTGGAGGAAAGAACTTAAATTTTTTAAAAAAATCACCCACTTTGTGCTATACAAAAAGATGACTATTATCTCTATCAACAGAAGATATTAGGGGGAAAGACACAGGGCAAAAACACGAGTAGATGCAGAATTTTCTTTTTCATAGATTTTCGATTACATGGTTTTATATGCTCACACATTATCTACCTCACCCCACCCTAACACTTTTGCTTTCTCTCTCTCTCTGTCCTGTTAGGGTTGATGGTTTATTCAGGAAAGCTAATTCTGGCCTGAAGTGGGTGGCAGCTTCAGAGTCTGGAGTAATGTGAAAAGGAAGTCTCCATGAATTTTCCAATCTCAGGCCTCTGTGTATAAGCTTGAGAACCTTGGTTAGACCTCCCTGCTTACCACATGTCTGGTGAGTGTTGGGACATTTGATTATAGATTAGGGTGTTCAGACCGCGTTAAGCCTAACCCTAGAGTCTCCTCTAGTCTTTTCTTTTCTGCTCTATTTCATTAAAAATGAAAAGCTGATTGCAATCCACTGAAATTGCTTAACTAGTGAGTCATAATTTGCAATTTGGAATTTAGTAATGGGGAAAGGTTGGAGATAATGACCCTAGGGTTAGGTGACATTACATAGTCAGCAGTTAAGCATGGAGATAACGGGGTTAATGACCATTGCTACTTTTCCCTCCAGAGCATTGGACCAAACCCAGAATTCTCTGGGAGCCAAGTTCAACACTGGACTTGCTAAAGAATGACTTAGTGAAGGTGAAGGAGAATCTGAGGTGAAGTGGAATGAACAGAAACAGCATTCCTGCTGCTTGGCTGGTTTTGGAATTCATAGATCTGTCTTGGTGAAAATTGTGTGCACTGCTTTCCTTTAGGGGTCAGGGCATGGGTATGGGCAGGGATCCTGAAAGAGGTGATGGCACAAAGTGAAATGATCAAGATAGAGAGTATGACTATGTTATGTCTCTGTTCAATCTCAATTTTTGAGAATAATGTAGAAAATCACCTGAAAGGAAGTCTTTAGGTCACTTACAGATTTCCATTTTTTTCAATTTCTATTCAGGTTTCCCATTACTAGGAATAATCAAAAATCCACTAGCCTCTAGGGTACTGAGGCAAAGTCAGTGATCTAATAATGATTGAAGGTGATTTGGAATGAAAAGCAAGGTGAACTATTATCCAGGAAGCAGTGACATGCCATGAAGCTCCCCCAACACTCTGGTTGATGGACAAGGAAGGAGGCTGTCTTTTTAGGTTTCAATCAGACATTCTAGATTCTTCAGGCAAATAATATTATCTATTGGAAAATGATGTTAAAACATATTGCTTTGGCAAGGTGGCAAATAAGGCATAGGCTTCCCGACATTTTTTGCTAACATGCACAATGATAAGTCCTTTTTATACTCTGATCAGTGTATGTACCTCCACCACCATCAGCCCTTCGATAAATGTAATGGCAACAAGAGTTTCAGATGCAATACCATGTGTACACACACACACACTTTTTTAAGAGAGAGAGGGACAATGAGAGAGAGAGAATGAATCAATTTTATTTGGTTTTTCATGTGGCCTTCATTGCTCCGACATTTTGTTGTGTATGTGGTGCTGGGGTTTGAACTCACGTCCTCACACATGCTAGACAAGTGCCGTACCCGCTGAGCCACCACTTCAGGGATAACTTTTAGAAATAACATACTGGGATATGTTTTTCTTCTCTTCTGCGCTATTTCAGTATAAACAAACAGCAGATTGCAATCCACCGAATTACTTGACTAGTGAGACATAATTTGCAACTTGGAATTTAGTAATGGGGAGAGGTTATAGATAATGACAATGACTTGGCAGAGGGACAAGTGATCCAAATTTGACTGAAACCACATTTTTTTTTTTTTTGTCTGAGGAGCCAGGGAAAATTGCATAGATGGGTCACATTAGTAGTAGTCTGAAAGACGAACTAGTTGAGACATTTTGATTTGTCCAACCTGTGGGTGACGAATATGTTTTGAGCTAGGATCCTACCTATCTGCTTATGGGACCTAGAGAGGTGCAAGATTTTCTGCAGTGGTTTTTCAAGTTCATGTAATTGTATTTTTTAAAAATAAAAATCAATCTGTAAAGATAAAGGAGCTGTCAGGTCTAGGTAGATTCTAAATGTGCTGTGATGGATGATAAGGTTCGAGTTCCAGTAGGGAAGTGCAGTACAATTCAGAAGCTGTGGTAAGGTCCTGTAATTTGAACTGGACCACCAGGGTGGGGCTTCTGAGTGCTGGAATAGAGACACCTTTGGGAATCTAACGCAGTAGTGTGGAGCATTAGCACTACCCGGGAACTTGTTAGAAAATGCTGGGCCAGACCTAGGCCTACTGAATCAGAAACTGCAGTTGGGGCCCAGCAGCCTAGATTTCAAGTCCCTTAGCTGGTTCTAATGCAAACTAAATTTAGGAACCATTGACTCAATAAAATGAAATGAACCTTGTCCAGAAAGATGGATGTAATTTCAAATCTTTGTAAAGTCAGGGAGAATTTAGGTCTTTTTTTCCCACATTTTTTTTTATTGGTGCATTATAGTTGTATATAATCAAGGAATTTGTTGTTACACATTCATACATGCTGAATAAGGAAAGTTTATACAGTTCAGTGAAAATGCAGGTGTGCACATGGAGAGAACCTGTGAAATTGGCAGTCACAGGTAAATGAAACTGCCTCCAGGTGTCCTATACAGGGTGGCTAGGGCTCCTACTGTGCTGGTTGGTTGGGAAGGAACTGGGTCAGGAGTCACTGGGGAAGAAGGTTGCAGGTGTTGAACCTCAGTTATCCCTAGAGGGGGTAGGGAAAGCAGAATGGAGCTCTAGGGCTTGGTTTAGGATCATGAGGATGAGCACAGACCTTTGACATAGTAAAGGTATAGACATCTTCTTGAGGACCCAGTATACAAACGCATGTTCCAAGATCTCCAGAATGATTCTGACTTCATGTACTTTTTTTCATTTTCAATAAAAAAATCAATCTTTTAGCCAGGCATTGTGGCATATACCTGTAATCTCAGTGGCTCAGGAGGCTGAGGCAGGAGGATCACAAATTCAAAGCCAGCCTCAGCAACTTAGCAATGCCCTAAGCAACTTAACAAGACTCTGTCTCAAAATAAAAAGTGAAAAGGGCTGGGGATGTGGCTCAGAGGTTAAGTAATCCCTGGGTTCAATCCCTTGTACAAAAAAAAGTTTTAAAAATTAAAAAGAGAGAGAGAAAGAAAAAGAAAGAAAACAATAAAAAATCTTAAAGTAAATATGATTGCATTTTTATATCTTATAGGAATAAATTTACAAATCAGAAGAAAAGACCTTTATTGAACCATGTGCCTTAATATCTGTTTTTGAGTAAGTGGTCAGTTTGTATGGCCCAGTAGTTGCAGTTTAAAGGGACTTTAGCCCCACCATCATGATTTCAGAAATAGAGAAAAGGGTAGAGGATGTCACTTAGGATCTACTGTAATTTTCCTGGTAAAAAGACTTTTTGAGGTGCAATTATAAAATTAATCATACTGAAGTAAATAATTCAGTTCAATTGTTCTAGTCATAGTTATATGCAACTATCACTTCTATCTAGCTTCAAAACATTTTCATAACTTTAAAACTAACCCTATGACCTAAATGCTGTACTTTTATTTCCTATTGTTTCCTCCCCCAGTCCCTGCAAACTATCCGTCTGCTTTTGTTTGCCTCTTTTGAATATTTCATATAAACAGAATCATGCAATAGGTGACCTTTTGTATCTGGCTTCTTTCATTTGGCATAATTTTTTCAAGGTTCACTCGTGCCATATCATTATCAGTATTTGATTCATTTTTGTGGCTGAATAATATTCCATTATATGAGTGTACTATATTTTCTTTATCCATTCATCCACGGATGAAAGTTTGGGTTGTTCCAATCTTTTGACTATTGTGAATAAATAGTCCTGCTGTGACATTTATGTATAATGACTAAACTTTAGCCCTTTTTTTCCCCTTGAGTCCTTTCAAATAAATGAAGATTAGGGTCTGGAGCAGTGGCTCAGTGGTTGCAGCACTTGCCTGGCATGCACGAGGACGTAGGTTCAAACCCCAGCACCACATACACAAAGAAATGTTGAGCAATGAAAGCCACATGAAAAACTAAATAGAATTGATTCTCCTCTTTCTCTCTCTCTCTCACTCTCTCTCTCACTGTCCCTCTCTCTTAAAAAAAAAAGAAGAAGAAGAAGAAGAAGATTAGGGCTGGAGCGGTAGCTCAGCAGTTGGAGCACTTGCCTAGCATGCATGAAGACTGGGTTTGAACTGCATACGTCACATACACAGCTAAATGTCGGAGAAACAAAGGCCAGATGAATAAATAAATAAAATTGATTGTCTTTTTCCTCTCACTCTCTCCATCTCTCTTTATTAAAAAAAAAAACAAAGATGAAGGTTAGATGACTTCATTCCCAGTTCTTCTGCTTAAACTCCTCAATTTCATTCTTATCCCAGATTCCAGCTTGGCTCATCACTGAGTGGGTACTGGCTACATGCCCCTCTTTGTGTATCATAGCATGCTGTTATATGTATATAGAGTATGTCCTGCCTGAGAAATTTGGTATTGATCCTGGAGACAGCCAAGAAATGCTAGAGAGATTCCTATACTATGGCAGTTGTATGAATCCTAATGCAAGAATTTCCATGATCATTACCATACATTATTAAATGATATGCCCAACACCTGGAAGATGTCAGCTCCTTGGTGATGTGCCAGGTTTCCTGACCTCCAATCCTCTTCTCACAACTAGAGTTACGTCAACCCACCAAGGTTCTCTGCCTCATGACCCACTCTGTATAAAACCAGGAATTAGTCCTGCTCTTATTCAGCCCTACAGGGCACTAAGGTCTACTCCCCACATGAGTTCTTCAGGTGGGTCTTGTCCTTGAGACCTCATGATAGTGGACCTTTGGAATCTCCATCATCACACTTCTTATTGGCACAGTAGTAATTTCTGTGAGCTACATTTATCTTAAATGATTTCCATAGCCATAATTGCCCAAGTGTACATTCCATTCTGGTACTGCATGTATTTTCCAAGCATGGGTCTCTCCTGAATGGTAAGTCCCACTGCCTTGTGACCTCTCAATTCAGGGAGATCTCTCAGTGAATAGAAGGAACAAAGGGCTCCCCAGGACTGTCCTGTCCAGCAAACTTTCTATTTGAAGGGTTAAAATTTTAAAGCCAACTCTTGGGTGTCTTCTCATTATCACTTGGAAATAAATAGATCTTCTGGTGAACAGACTCACATACCGTGCCAAATGAGCAAATGTTTAATAATGTCCATGACCAATCTGCCTTTTAGAACAGCTATCTGATGAGGGATCAAAAGAGACATTTCATTTATCATCATTTATCAGCTGTGGGCAATGATCTCAATCATTGTGTTATGGATGGAAATGGACCTTATAATCAATATAAGAGAAAACATTTTAGTCACTCTTCTGAATAACGCTGATCGAAACTGATACAGAATATAACAGGAAGCCATTTTAGGTCAGGAACCATGTGGTCAGAGATAAACCATTTTAAAACTCCTTATCAGATATCCCATTACACCTATAGCTCTTTTTTGTACCTGCTCTTATTTTGTATTAGCCAATCTCACTGATTGTAGCCATGAGCTCCTCCAATCAGAGTGAAGGGTAGGATTGCATCAGGTTGGAGATATAAACAGGCAGAATGCGCGTCCAAGGGTGCTTGCTCCTCGTCCCCTCTGTGAGAGCACCCTTCTGCAGAAGTAAGGTCTGCCTTGTGCACCAAAAACAAAACAAAACAAAACAAACGGATGCCAAAAGAACCAGGTCAAGCTTTCAATATTTCTCAATTACCTAAGAAGGAAGTGGATGAAATGACTTTTGAACAATAAAAAAGCCTCCCAGGCCAAAGGTTTGTGATAATAACAGGTATAATTTTATAGTCCTTTCCAGTTGACTGATAACGTTGCATTTCATCTTCACTATACCTGAGGGTAGCAAAGCCCACATTTGTACCTAAACTGTATTGTACAGAATGTATACATGCATGTGCCACAGTTAATGCATAATCAATAGTAGTGAGCATTGTGTATGTGGAGAGAGAGAAAGGAAATGGGAAAAAAAACATAAGCTCAATAAAGAATGAATTTTCGTGGAAATGGGAAAGGCCCCACCCAGCATGCTTTAGAAAGCTATTACTATTTGTGCATTGTTAGTGCATAAGAGCAAGAGAGGAAGACTGTGGGAGGGATGACAGAGGTCAGTCTTTTTTATTTTCAGTGCTGAGCATCACAGCAAGGGCCTTGGGTAATGCTAGGCAAGTGCTCTGCCTCTGAGCTACACCTCCAGCCTTCAGGTCAGCTAATGGGTCTTTCACCCATGGTCATACTCGCACTCACACTGCTTAGGAGTGAAATGCTTCAGGGTGACGGAAACGAGGCCTTTCTTCCTGCCTGCCCTCATACTTAGTATCTTTCCAAAATCCATTGCTTATCTCATTGCTTCCCCTCACTTTGCATTAGGCATGGATTCAAATCCTGACTCTCGCTGCCACGTGGCCTGTGAAGGTATCAGCATTTTCAGCTGGAACGTGGACCATCCCACCTCTTTAAGGAGTCATGGCGGGAAAGGAAGCCATGCATGGACAAGAAGTGCAGCATATTGCATGAGCGAGGGGTTTCCTAAATGGTCCTTTCATTTCCTGTCTGGCTGTTCCTACTCCTCTTTCCTGCTTTCTGATATCTGATCCTTCCATAGAGACCAGTGAACAAAGATACAGGCTCTGCACTGCATGTGGCCTTTCAGTGCCCGTTCCATCCCAGCACACTCTGGCTCCCTACTTGTCCCCCTGCAGGAGCCCAGAGGCAAGGGCTGATCAGGCACCTGAAAGTCATCCCAAAGAGGGGAAAAGCTTCTCAGCCTCTTGCTGAAGCCTCGCTCTAATGTAGCCTCAATCTAAGATTTTAATTTCTTTCCCTCCATTCTGACTGAGATTTGGCCCTCCTTGGCAATTTTCAGACCCGAGGCCACCCTGGCCTTCCTCCCGGCTTCTGTTCCGCCTGAGGCTTTGCTCTTATGGTTTGTTCTACATGGAACTTGGTTTTATCACTTCTCCTTTGCAAGGCCACAGCTCTCTGAAAGAGGTCTTTCCCAAGAAGCCTGCCCATCCTGCTTTATCAGTTCTCCTGACTATTCTTCCCCATGCCATGGCTACATCAGGCCCTACCAAATACACTTGATATGATTCGGAGCCTCTAAATCATGTGTTTTTATCTCTCGTGTGACAGATATTCTGTATTTCTACTCTTCCTTCTCACAGAAAGTCATCAGGGCAGGACTTTGCACTACAGTTATTCTTTACCTCTGTCTAGACTCTGAGTTGTGAGTTCCCTGAGTTGAGAGATTGTGTTGTCTCAGGACATCTATCTGCTACACTCATGATATTTCCCAGCAGGAGCTAAAATGTCTGTTGAAGTGATTGAACTTATTTCCTATTATTTTTAATGAAAGTTTAAAGAAGAAATAGGGTTCACAGCGTTGTCAAATAAAACACAGGATACCCATTGAATATGAATTTCAGATAAACAATGAGTAAATTTTAGTATAAGTAGGTTCCAAGCATTACATGGGCTAAACTTATGCTAAACATTTATTTTTATTTTTCTATTAAAATTATTTTTAGCTGGTATGTAAAAACATAAAAATTGTACACATTAGCATGGTACTATGTAAATTCTCAATACATACATTGCATGAAGATTACATATTAAGCAATAAAATTAAAATTAAGTCACGGCAATGTGCTTGTGATTTCTCTGATCCCCACTTTCCTTCCTGGAGGCTGCCTGTTTTCTTAAACTGCCTTGTAGCAGGAGCAGAGCGGCCAACATTCACATAGCCAAGAAGAATGGGATTGTACACAAGCATTCTAACAAAGTACCACCAGTAGCAGGAGAATGCATTGCACTTATTCCTAGGCCAGTAAGAGAGCAGATGGTGTCTTTGTTTTTTCACACTCTTCCAATCAGCCATGGAGAATGATGGGGCTCCACTTCTACTTTTTAATCTTTCTCCTTACCCTGGTGAAGCATGGCTTTTGCTTCCAACCATTCAACTGAAACTTTCTTTCAAAGGTCACCAGTAAGAAGGATACTTCTGAGAGCGAAAGGGGAGGCTATTACTGATACTAGGACAAAAGGCATAAATGGAGATTGTTCCATCAAGAGCCTCCCATCTGATGGATCCAGACCCCCACTTCCATACATCTTTCTGGACCTCCCACAGTGTTTGACAGGGCTCCCCTCCCTTCTCTTTGAAACCTTTGTTTCTACTGATTGCCTTTAATACCACAATTCCCCTTTGCTCAAAGCGTGTCTTCTTGGCTGTTTTCCCCCACTGATGGAAAAATTCCCAGACTGATTGCTTTTCTCTTCCATCTGTTTCTAGACCCCACCTCAGAGATCTCCCTCATTCAGCTCTCTCTACATCCTGAGTCTCCCTTCCTACATGTAATTTGAAGTCTAGTCTTATTAATCAAATCTCCTGCTAGATGTTACATTTGAATATTCAGAGTCTACCCCAACTCTATAAGGCACAATTTATAGTGTTTTCTATGTGAATGAAATTCGCTGGGTTTGTACAATGAGATGCCACTAACCTACAGGTATTCTGAAACAGGTATCACCACCCAAAGGCCACCCTCCTGCTTTGCCCACTCCTTCTCCCCCTTGCCACAAATCAGTCCATTCTAATGTCTCCAGGGGCCTCAGTGAACCATCATTCATCCTGCTACCAGGCCTGAGGGTCAGCATCCACTTAACTTCTTTCAGGTACCTCTCCTGTCTGATTTTTACACAATCCTATCAATTTTTTCTTCATAATATCCACAAATTTCTCCACTTCCTTCAATTCCTATGACCTCCATCATAATTTAGATTCAGAGATGAAAGGATTTAAGAGCCGAGTACGTGGGTCTCAATAATGCCTCTGCTAATTAGAGGGGTTTGAAGACCTGGAAGGCCGGAGGCTATGGGGGTTCACTGGCAGTCACCGATTGTGCTGCTTCAGTAGTAAGATAGGTGTTGGCATGTATCACAGGTCTATGACACTGTCCTAGAACACTGGAATACTGGGATTCCCAACAGCTCTCTGTTGCTCTCTCCAATTCTTTAAGGCCCAGCTCAAATCCCTCAGACTTGGCCCTACTAGCACAGAGCAAAGTCTCATTTGAGCTGTTAATTATCTATCACCTGCCATTGTCACATGTCTATTTCATTTGAGAATGTTTGATCTCCCCCAAAACCACACACTGTGAGCTGCTTGTTCGGAATGGTGGTAGGACCATGTCTTCATCGCTCGGGATACCCCACAGTTCTTAATATATAACAGGTGGTCATCAAGGGCGATTAACCAAGGCTGGCTACATGGTGTATGGGGCCCAGTGAAAAATTAAAACATGGGACTCTGTTTTAGTTAGTTTTTCATCCCTGTGGCCAAAAGACCCAACAAGAACAATGTAGAGGAGGAAAAGTTTATTTAGGCTCATAGTTTCAGAGGTTTAGCACATGCTCAGTCAATTTCATAGCTCTGGGCCTGTGGTGAGGCAGAACATCACTGTAGAAGGGCATGATGGAGAAAGCATCTCAGGGCATGGCAATCAGGAAGCAGAGAGAACTCTGCCCACCAGGGACAAAAATACAAATACCAAAGGCATGCCCCCAGTCACCTAACTCCTCCAGCCACATCTTACCTGCCTTCAGGTATCACCTAGGGGATCCTTATCAGTGAACCAATCTGCTGATTGGGTTACAACTCTCATAATCTAATTATTCACCTTGGAACTTTCTTACATTGTCTCACACCTGAGCTTTTTGGGGAAGCCTCATATCTAAACTATAACAGGGTCCTTATTCAAAACTCAGGATAACTTTCCCCCCTTTCTTCCAAACTCTTTCTTGATCTGTCCTGGTGCTGTTTTTCATTTTTTGAAAAGAATATTTTTTTATTGAAATCTTGTTCCCTTGAGTATGATAGTCATAGTGTAAGTGCTGACTTACAGTTTTGGGGATCCTGCCCTGAGACACAGTAGGAAGCACTGGTGTCTGACCCCCAAACTTCCCACACTTAGACTTAGAGCTCTTTTGAGGATGGAGGGAGCAGAAGTTGCTGAGTGGTGGAGAGGAGGATTTTGAGCAGGGTGAGGGATGCTAGATGGGAGTGGGCAGCTGAGAACCCATGGGGAGGCTGGGAGGTAGCAGATGTGGGTAATGTGAGCCAAGAGCTCAGGCCCATGGTGCAAGGCTCACTGTCCCACCAGGAAAATTCAAAGATAAAACTATTAAGAACTTTAAGATGGCATCAGTATAATCTCCAAGCCTGGAGCCTTCTGACCACAGAGCCCAGTGTGACTGAGTGCATTGGCCACATGCCCAGCGAGTCATCTCAGCCATTTAATGAGTAAATGAGTATAGTGAAGGTTAGGAAATTATCTCCAAAAGCTGTAAAAAGAAAGGGGAAATTGGAAGGAGAGAGCAAGAGAGGACAGAGAGGGAAAAGGAGGAGGAGTGTCTGGTCCCAGCCAGCAGGAACCTGACGGCTCTCATTCGGTGGTTGACTGGGAATGAGGTAGACCCACTGGCCCTGAGTTCTCCAAGCACTTCATTTCTCCCTTTACCACGGCTAAAGGCCTCCAAGCACTTCCTTTTCTGCCTTCTTTTAGAGGCAAGGCCTTAAAACATTACATTTAGAGTCAAGGTTATTCACATTTTTTCTCTTTAGCGTCTCCGTTTCTACTGCCACACTAGAGTCCCTGTTTCTACTGCGGAGGCTTTTCTTCCTCTCTTACTGACTGCATATTAGGTTTTCTTCTTCTGCCTCTGCTGCTGCTGCTGCTTCTCTGTCTCAGCTTCTTCTGCTGCTCTCCTCTGTCTCTGCCACTTCTGCTTCTCTGACTAGTGGCTAGTTCTCGTTTCTGCCACCTGAGTGGGAAGGTCTCCTCTCACCAGTGTCATCTATTCCCACTAGAGTCATCTATCTCTGTCTCCGTACGCCCAGTATTTATCTGTTACAACAACCAATAGGGATACAGTGCAAACACATTCAACCAATTGTAACAAATGACCGGCCAAATAGCTTAGTCATGCGGTCAGGCAGTTTGCTAATTACAAGCCAGCTGGGCCTCTTAGAGTTGTTTACCACCAATTCTTTTACAATCCAGCTGGGCCCTTCACAGAGTTATTTACCACTAATTCTTTTCTCTGGCATCATGTTGGGCTTAGTCTCCAACAGAAGAGGAGGAGGAAGAGGAGGAGGAGGGAATGAATGAAACAAAGGGGTTTCTGAGTCTGTGATTACAGAGTGAGGGATCTTGGGGGGAAGAGAAGCTGAACAGGCTGCTGGTGGAGAAAGTGTGCTGACATGCAGCAGGCACAGTGTCTAGTCTCAGAGAGGATGAGCCCCACTTCTTCCTAAGGCTGGAAAGGGGAGAGAATGAGTATAGCAGCAAAATGGTTAGAGCTATGAGACTTAATCATGAATATTGGATAAAAATTAGCAAAAGTCTTTAAGACTCAATAAGATGCTACTTGGTCTCTTTATCTATAAATTAGCAATGACTATAAATTAGCAATTATTATGAATTTATTATGAATTAGCAAGTTTATAAGAAACTATTATAGGCAAGACAGTGAAGTAGTTATTGTGGTGCACACTGATGTGGAATCAGACCCTCTCAGTGTCCCCAAAGAGCTTATAATTACAGAGGAGACAAGACACACACACATGTGATTTAGAGTAGAATGGGATGAGCGACTTGGAAAACTCCTTGGTTAAACCAAGCTTCCTAGAAACATCTTATGACTAAAATTTGTTTGCAGTTTGATAGAAAAAGAACACACAAAAGAATCTAAACAGCACAGTAGTCAAGAAAGATGGCTTCAACCAGAAGGCCATGAGGAAATGCTCAGTGTTGAGCTATCGTGTCACCCCAGCTAGAATGGCTTTTGCCAAAACACCAAAGAATAGCAAATGCTGATAAGGATGTGGAAAAGAAGGGACTCTCATACATTTTTGGTGGGAATATGAATTGGTAGAGCCACTATGGAAAACAGTATGAGATTCCTCAAAAAATTAAAAACAGATCTAGCATATGGTGTGGTTTTCCCACTATTGGGTATGTACCTAAAGGAAATGAAACCAGCATACCAAAGAGATACCTGCTCACCTGTGTTTATTGTGTGTCACTATTCACAATAGCTGAGGTATGGAATCAGCCTGTGTACCCTTAACAGATGAATGGATAAAGAAAATGTGGTATATATATGCAATGGAGAATTATAGGGTTATTCAATCATAAAGAAGAATCCTAACATTTGCAGAAAAATTGGTGAAACTAGAGGTTATAACTTTAAGTGAAATAAGCCTGACACAGACAGACAAACACTGCATGATCTCTCACATACGTGGAAATAAAGCAAAATTGACCTGAATGTAGAATAGGGATTGCTAGAAGTTGGGAGGGGTAAGGAGGGGAGGGTGACTAAAGGGAGGCTGGATTTGATCAATGTGTGCTGTATTAAAATATCACACTGACCCCTTTAATAGTAAAGTTAACATATGCTAATAAAAATAAAAAAAAAACAGATATAAAAAGGTACGATGGTCTCAGACTACTGCTTCATTTTCCTTTCAGATAAATCCCCATATTCTTTCAATGGCTATTTATTGAGGGCCTACTATGTGCCAAGCACTGTGACATATTCTAAGAGGGCTGGAGTTTGCAAATAATGAAAGATAGAGAAGCAGTTTATGAATATCAAGTTGCCATAGAAGACTCTTTACCTCTAGTTCTTCACAAAAAGGAAAGATTTCCTGACTCCCAGAGTCCTGTTCTCCAGAAATTTAGCAGCCAAGACAGCAATGTCCTACACCCTCTAAGCAATCACCTGGCTGATGTCAGAGCTGATTGTATAGAGGCTTAGAAACTCGAGAGCAGTTTCTAAGCAGAGCAGCCCAAGGGGAAGACTCAGAAAGAATCTTCAAAATTGCTCCTTGATGTGATCCTGAGTTCTTAAAGAGAAAGAAATGTAGGTAACTCAACAGGGAGCAAGCTGGGACCTGTGCACGGTGTTCACCTAGCAATGGTGGAGAAAGAGGGTGAGAGCAGAGTTCGTAGGCTGTTTGGGGAGGGGAGGAAGTTTCATTTCTCTTGCACTCGTAAGAGTCCAGAGAGATGTGCTTTGGGGGACTCACTGGTCGAGAATCCTCAGGGAAATGAAGAGTTATTTTAATCATGATCAGCTACATTTTCTAGGCCCAGTGCAAAATGCAAAAGAGAGGCCTCTTGTTCAGAGACTGTTAAGAATGTTGAGAGAGCAGCAGTAGAGCATTTAAAACAAGTGTGGGAACTTTCTGAGCTGGGCCCTGTGTGGCTACACTGGTCACACACCCATGAAGCTGGCTTTGATTTCAAAGTGTAGAGTCTGAGTCAAAGGACAGCTTGAACTGGCATCCTGCTTGCTTAGAAAGAAGGAATGCAACCCACTTTCAGAGCAGCGTGCCCCAAATAGAAGCATGAGGGAAATTCTCCTGCAAACATACCACGCTCTTCAGAGAGAGAACGGGAACGTTGTTATGCTGGTGCAGACTGAGTGCAAAGTTTTAAAAACCGTATATGTACACACACACATATACACACATCTGAGCATGCTCACTCAAGTACATACGTGTTCTGTGTCAGATCCATATGAGTCTTGCGTAAAGTCCACTCTTTATGTACAGAGCTGCCCAGAGGCACCAGAATATCAAGCTTGAAACAACCTTTATTTAGCCTCTGTTTACTGGGGCGTGCCACCTGCCTGGCGTGGTTTTGGGTGGTGAACACAAGTCTGATGCAGCCACAGGACTTAACCCTACGGGGGAGGTAGACAATAAACACATACATAAATATGTAACATAAAATAGCTAGGAGAGGGGCCACGAGTGGTAGGGAGTGATGATGGGTCAGAGCAGCCACAGGCTTTCAGGCTGGCATCAGCAGTGGCCTCTCTAGAGATTTCTGTTAGGAAGAGGAATGGAAGGAGTGGTGGATTGTGTGTCTAGTTGGGGAGAAGAGCATTCCAGGCAGAGGGAGCAGCAAGTGCAAAGGCCATGACTAGGTGTGCCCAGGACAGCTAGGAGCCCAGTGCAGCCTGAGCAGGGGAGAGGAGAGAGTTAGGCGATGAGGCCAGGGAGGCAGCCAGAGCTGCATCTGTGATATTCGAAGGCCAAAGAAAGGAATTTGGACTTTCAAAGACACTGATTTCACTTTTGAAAAATGAGAAGAGTGCCCAACAGATAAGGAGAAATTAAAATTCCAGGGAAAGGAGAAGGCATGTGCAGCAGAACAGCAGGTGTGGCCTTGTGACTTTGGGAGAGGTCTTGAGGTTTGGTCTTGGTGGAGCCCAGGGATGAGAGAGGTGAGCCTGAAAGGGACCTACTGTGCTGCTCTGTACCCCCCCCCCCCCACAGGCCTGTCCTATCCTGGGTTCTCCTGGGGCAGGGCAGTGAACTGGGTGTGCCCTGCATTCCTATAGGACAGGTCTGTCTGGACCTACGCTGTGACTGACAGAGAGAACTGTTAGTACAGGCCCAGGGAGCCTCCCGCAGCTCCCATGTTATCTTTCCAGGGCTCAAAGCTGAAGGCCTGGGAAGCTGCTGCTGCCTGAGGACAATCAGTTTCATGCTGGGTGGGGCCTATGCTCCGGAGCAGGCGGGCTCAAGGAAGAGAAGAAAGCTCATGAGTAAATGAGCTGTTTTCATAAGGAAGTATGGACAAAAAAAGGTCACAAAATGCCAGGCTCTGTGCCAGGAGTGAGGCTGGAACCAATGAAACAGAGTCTGACAAATCCGTCAGTCTCGTCTCTGAGGAGGGCCTGTTGCCACAGGCCTGCTGCAACCTTACCTCTGTGGAAGCATCTGATCACTGCTTTCCTCTCCGCCCTCCATGAGCAACACTGGTTGGCATCCCAGAGCCATCTCCCACGGACAGCTCGAGGGATTCCCTCTGTGCTCCACACTGAGAGGGAAACATTCTGGGCAGCAGTTGAGGCTGACGTTTACTGACTCCACGTCTTCCTGCTGTTCAGAACTTTGCTGTGGTCTAGCAAGGGTGTTAGTGGAGAAGGCTTAATGTGTCTCTGCCACCCAGGGTTTTTTGAAGTCTTCTGCTTCAGACACCTTGACCCTCCTTTCTGAGGGTTGGGGGTTGGACAAGCACAGATCTGCCTCACTTCTGAGAGAGGAGCCTGGAAAGTGTGCCTCAATTCTCTTTGTCCATAGAGAAAGTGATTCTAGAAGATGACTTGACTGAAGAAAGTTTGTGGAGTGATGGGAAACATAGGGGTGGGATTGGACGTGCTTGCCTGACACTGGAGGAGCTGTGTTCATTTTTTTTTAACAAAATTGATTGAGTGCTTCTTCTGTGCCAGACATCATTCAAAGTGTCATGGTTATAGCTGTTGTTTCTATTTTAGCTACTATATGGAGCAAGAATAGAATTAAAAGACATTGGGAAAGATCCTTTCCTTCCCTTGGAATATTTCATTAATGAATCATCGTAAAGCATTCTAGAACAAAGGAGCATCTGGCAGTCTGGCTAGAAAATTCATGAAGTTTAGTAGAGGTCACTCTTCTCTGATTGGCAAATCAACTGGGAGTTCACACTAGAAGAAATGGATAAGTAATGGGTATCCCAAAATGTGGGCAAAATTTTAAACAGGAAGAGAGCTGTTAAAGCCAGTGGTAAGTTTCAGCTTCTCTAGATTTTGTTTGTTTCTTAGCTCTGCTGTAGGAAAGCAGAAAAATCTGAATGGCTTCAAGCAACAGAAATTTATTCTTTCACAGTTTTGGAGACCAGCCCTCCAAAATCCAGGCGTTGGCAGAGCCATGTTCCTTTTGAAGGTTCTAGGGAAGAATCTCTCCTTGCCCCTTCTAGTTGCTGGCAATCCTGAGCATTTCTTAGTTCTTTCATTGAGCAGTAGCTTTTAACATCCAGTGAAATTGTGCTATGAACCCGTTTACTGTTAAAAGTACAAGTAGTAACTCTTTGAAAAATAAACAAAACACCATTAGTCACTGTAATATTGTAATACTACTCTTTGTGTATGCATTCAATACCATAGAACAATAACAACAATATAAAAATGCAATAATATAATAAGACTACTGTCTACACAAGAGTTTAGGACACAAACAAACATGAACTTGAAAAAGATCTCATTGGAGTTAGCCCCAGTTCCCCCTGATGAAGAACCACTGGTTAATATGCCAGGTGTGAGGTGGAGAGTAAAGCTGAAATCTTCCACAGAGATCATAGATGTGCTGTAAAAAGAATAAACACTATAGAAAAGTACAAAACAGCAAATAACATCACCCTGAATCCAATCTGCAGAAGAAATGATAAAGCTTATCTCAATGGCATTCATCCATTTGACTCTGTTTACCTGTATTTGTCTCAAGTATAGTAGTAGTTCTTATATTGCATTCTAAGTTATTTGTCCTGTTATATGTGCCAAAATTACATTAACAATTTTGTCTTGTCATTAAAAATTGTTCATAAATATAGTTTCTCTAACAGTTGCAAAATAATTCGTACCATTCATTGTGTAGCTTAACATTTGCGATCATTTCTTTATTAGTAAGCTTTGGGTTGCCTAGCTTTCTTTACTATAAATAACAACGTGGGAAGTCATCTTTACGTTAATATTCATAAACATACATATGCTAGACACTCCATGTTTCTGATCACCTTGTCATGATAGATTCCTAGAAATAGAATACCTAAACAGGGATGTGAATATTTTAAGGCTCCTAGGCTTAGTGCTTTTGAAGTGTAGGAAAGTTCCCATTTTAATTTTAATTTCCTTAATTATACATGAATTTATATTTTATTTATATGTTCATTAGCTTGTCCTTTTTATTTTATTTTTATTTTTATTTTTGAGAGAGAAAGAATCAATTTTATTTAGTTTATCATCTGGTTTTTGTTGCTCTGACACTTAGTTGTGTATGTGGTGCAGGGGTTCGAACCAGAGTCCTCACGTGTGCCTGGTGTGATACCACTGAGCCACCACTCCGCCCAAGCTTGCTCTTTTCAAAGTATTCTATTTGTAGTAATATTTTTAACTGTGTTAAAATCCATAAAACACAAATCAACCACTTAAATAATTTTTAAGCATACAGTTCTGCAGTGAGGAGCACTCAGGTTTCTTATTTTTCCTTTTGGTGTGGGGGATGCAACTCGAGGCCTCATACGTGCTAGGCAAGCACACGATGAGCTACATGCCAAGTCTGCATTCACAGTTTCTGTTCAACCATTCTCCATAACTCTTTTCACATTATAAAAGTGAAACCCTATATTCATTAAACAGCAGCTTCCCCTTCCTCCACCCTATAATCCCTGGAACTCACCATTTATTTTTTGTCATTCTGAATTTGACCACTCTAGATATCTCCTAGAGGTGGGATAATATAGTATTTGCAACCATATTCTGTTGTGGTTGGCTTATTTACCAGCATAATATCCTCTAAGTTTATTCATGTTGTAGCATGTGTCAGAGTTTCCTTCCTTTTTAAGATTTAATAATATTCCATTGTGTGTGTAGACCATTCCTGCCCATTAATCTGCTGACAGGCACTTAGATTGCTTCCATCTTTGGCGAATGCTGCTCTGACCATATGTATACAAATACCTCTTGGAGAATATGCTTTCAATTCTTTGTGTGTGTGTGTGTATACACATAAATACATGTGTACATATATATACAAGAAGCAGACTTGCTGGATCTTGTGATAATTATATTTTCAATTTTTGAGGTAACTTCATCCTGTTTTCCACAAAGGCTGCACCACTGTACATCCATACCATCAGTGCTTAAGGGTTTTAGTTTCTAATCTTCTCTAGCCTCTGATTTGTTTTGTTTGTTGTTCTGTTACTAGTGACTATTCTAATGGATATGAGGTAATATCTCCTTGTGATTTTGATTTGCATTTCTCTAATGATTAGTGATCCGGAGCACCCCCCTTTCATCTGTTGGTAATTCGTATATCTTTTTTGGAGAATTTTCAGTTCAAGTCCTTTTCCCTTTCTTCATGTTGCTGGGGTTGATCTTGAACTCACTGCCAAGTGATCCTCCCACTTCAGCCTCCTCAGTGCTGGGACTACAGGAACATGCCGTCATACCTGGTTACTACTCACGTCTAGATTACGTTATTTATTTTTGTTGTTGTTCAGTTACAGGAATTCCTCAAATTTTTTGAATATCAATCCGTTTAGATGTGATTTGCAAATATTTTCTCCTGTTCCTAGGGTTGCCTCTTCAAATTATTGATTGTCTGCTTCATACAGGAGATTTAAATTTTGCTGTAGTCCCATCTGTCTACTTTTGCTCTTGTTGCCTCTGCTTTGGGTGTCATATCCCAGAAATTACTGCCAAATCCAATGTCACAAAGCTTTTCCTTTATGTTTTTTTTTTTCCCCTAAGAGTACATAGTTTTAGGTCCTACTTTCAGGTCTTTAATCCATTTTGAATTGATTTTTGAATATGGTGTAAGGTAAGGATCCAATTTCAGTTTGGTTTTCACATGGATATCTAGTTTTCCCAACACAACTTATTGAAAGGACTGTCCCTTCCCAAATGAATGGTACCCTTGTCAAAATCCTTTGATGACCTATGTAAGGGTTTATTTCTGGGTACCTTATTCTATTTCATTGGTCTCTATATTTGTCTTTATGTTGGATATTACGGTGTTTTGATGACTGTAGCTTTGTAATAAGTTTTGAGGTCAGAAAGTGGGAGGCCTTTAACTTTGTCATTTTTCTAGATGATTTTGGTTATTTGGGGTCCCTTGAGATTTCATATGTAATTCAAGATATGTCTTTCTGTATCTGCAAAAAATGTCATTGGCGTTTTGATAGGGATTGCATTAAATCTGTAGCTATCTTTGGGGAGTATACTGATGTCTTAGCAATATTGTCTTCTAATCCATGAATGTGGGGTGTCTGTCCAATCTTTCCCTTTTTCATGAATAGTTTTCTCATATACTTTGCCTTTTCTAGGCAGCCTTAATATCTTTAATTTTCAATGTTTTTGTACTTTTTATATATCATCAATATTAAACTTAAGCTAGTTATTCACTTTTCCATTTTCTCTTTCTCTCCCTTCGTTAAAAATTTTGAGACAGGGTTTCAGTAAATTTCCTTCACTGTCCTCGAACTTGCAATCCTCCTGCCTTAGCTTCTCCAAGTCCCTGGGATTACAGGTATGTGCCACCATCTTTCCATTTTCTTGATGATATTTTGCTACAAAGGTTTGTATCAAGTTAAAATTCACAGTCATCTGTTGAGTATCTTTTTCTCATCTAGATAAAATTTTAAAACTGCACTCAGCTAGAGTAATAGCACTGATTGCTTTCTATTCTATAGGCACTGTCTTAAGTGTTAATTCATGAACATAGGATGTATCTGTCCAATCTTTCCCATTTTAGAGTTTGTGCATAACTGTAAGAGACAGGCACTATAATTATCATTCCATTTTATTTAAGAGAAAACTGAAGTATAAAAATGTTAAATACTGGGTTGGGGATAGAACTCAATGATAGAGAACTTGCTGGCATGAACAAGTCCCAGGGTTCAATCTCGGTACTGCAAGAAAAAAAAAAGGTTAGATAACTTGTCCAAAGTCACACAGTTAAAGCCAAGCAATCAGATGTCAGAGACTTCATTCCTTGATCTCTCTGGTCTTATTGCCCCCTGTCCTTGCTAATGCATTTTTCTTTCCACTCAGGATCTAACTTCTTGTAGGATCATTAACAAAAAGGGATAAGAAGCAGGAACTCTTTGCATGCTCCAGTAGAATCCTTGCCAATCAGGAAAGATGGAATCATACATCAAGCAGACAAAGCCACCTCTAGGTCCCCAGTCTAGATTAAGGGAGTCAGGGTAGGGAGTTTGATAGCACTGAGCCTGTTTTTAGAGCAGGAGCCTCTTGAATCTCAGTGACCAAGATGGGGAAACACACTGTGAAAAATAAGAACATTAAGGAATTTATTTAAGATTTGACGTGGAACTATTTCAATAACTATCAATGACTTCCTAGGGTGGGTGTGTTCAGAAGTGCTTAAGACAGATCTTGAAATTCACATGAAATACTGTTTGTGAGTTTTGTTGATAATACCAAACATTCACGTTGCTAATAGCAACTTTTCCTTACCAGCGGGTTTTTTTTTTTTTTTTTTTTTTTTTTTAGCTAGAAAAGGAGATTTGCCTGAGTTTTGATTTTGTTTTTGTTTTTAAGTTTAGTTAAACTTGTTCATTCTCCATCCATCAAAGAGAATGCACCGGAGGCTCTCCAGACCAAACTCAGACATACTTTATTTGGGACATATATTCAAAGGAGAAAACAGTTAAAAGGCTTTGAATACCATCCTGGTAACCACAGTGCTACCAAAGCAAACTTAGATCTTATCTCATATCTTGCTTACTTTTCAGACAGAATCTTATTTACACACAGTCCTTTAATTTTGAAAAATGCCGCTCCTCTTTGTTCTTTGATTGTGTAAGGGATGACTTTTTAGCCTTTACTTCATAGCAAGTCCTTGTAATACTTGGGTATGTTCCCTGTGGCCGTGTTACGCACACTCATAAGCAAGTCCGTCACCTCTCACACTTGTCTGACTTTGGCAGCCAAACTGTGGGGCCCAAGGAGAAAGTTACCTGGTCAGTGATGGTAATGTCAATTGGGTCTGGGACCCTTGAAGAGGAAAGCTAGTCAAGACTCAGCTACAAAATGGATAAGAATAGGCTGGAGCGGTGGCTCAGCAGTCATGGCACTTGCCTGACATGCACAAGTACGCTGGTTCAAACCCAAGCACCACCCACATACATAACCAAGTGTCCAAGCAATGAAAGCCACATGAAAAACTAAATAAAATTGATTCTCTCTTTCTATTTCATTGTCCCTCTCTCTTAAAAAAATGGAGAAGAATATCCTTTGCCTGTGTCCTATCCTTTATAAAAAGTAATGGAGATATTGGTACCCCACTACTCTAAAGGACTTTAGAAAAAAATTTTTCTCCATAAAACTTGGACATGAATTCAGGGGGCCTGGACTGAAAAAAAATTTGAGATATAAGCTCTTTATGACACTTGGTGAATACTCACAAGATACAGGATTTTTTTTTGGTTTATTTTTGGTATGAAAAATAATAAAGTAATTGAAAAACCTGGAAGATGCTACTCTACTCCCCCAAATGAGGGAGTTGAAGACCCCTATATAATCTCATGGCCACTTCAAATACTCTTTACAAGGCAGCAGGCAACCCCCAGGATGTCTATGAAAACAATGCCCAGGGATGCAGCAGCCACCTCTAGCACATTCTTCCTCAGCCAGACCCGAGCTCCACATCCCTCAGTGTAGAATGTCTTCAGGTGGAAATCAATTGTCAACAGTGCTGTCAGTGTATCAGGAGTCAGGAACTTGGCATGTGGTCATGGTAGGGATGTTCTCTAGATCTGTGGAGTTAGCTGTCCCACAGCATTTAAAATCTTCTTGCATCCTGTCCAAAATTGAAGTTGTGTGGTTGCTTTTCAGATAATTCTGCATCTGCTTCCAGAAGTCCTTATTAAACTTCAATAACTCTGATAACATATGGCCAGCAATAGTGGTAGTTCCTCCACTAGCGTGATAAGAGACAGGAAGATGGAAAATGTGATCAATGGTTGTCCTTTCAGGCCCCACAGCAGTCCACGAAGGCCACCAGGAAGGGGAAAGCACCCACTGCAATGAGGACCATAGATAACCGGGAACCCAGAGTAGCCCTGTGGGTTATGGTGTGACTCAGGACAAGCTAGGCCCCTATACCGGTGCTAATCAATACTACTCACAGGCACCAAAGGCCAGCAGAAGAATGTAGTACAAGAGTCTGACACATTTTTTTTCTGCCTCCACTGCCATGGCTCCTGGGCCCAAGGCAGAGAAGAGGGTGGGGGGATTAGAATGGGCCAAGGAGGGGGCTGGAGAGGTGGCTTAGTGGTTATGGCGTTTGCTGGCCTGCATGAGGACGTGAGTTTGAACCCCAATACTACGTACACAACGAAAGCCACATGAAAAACTATATGAAATTGATTCTCTCTCTCACTGTCCCTCTTTCTAAAAAAAGAATGGGCCAAGGAGGCCTTGGTTTCTGGGCTCTCAGCTGGCCCAGATATAGAACACTTGAGGGCAGAAACTGTTTTGGTCAGGCTGCATTTTTAATTCAAAATCCTTGGAACTGAGTGGACCCTCAAAAAGTTGTTTGCTACCAGATGCAACTTGCTACTCCGTCGTCTTTGCTTTCTCAGTATCAGGGCAGTGAGGACTTCAGTAACCTTCCAGCATCTCCAAGGAATCTTGGGAATCTTCTCTAGGCAGAGCATGCGGTGTAATGCCCCATCTTATATAATAAAGTGATTTAAGGATACTCCAAAAGCCACCTCCCCCCGAAAAAAGAATTTCACCAGAGGTGGTTAGAACTCCACCAACTTTTTTTTTTTTTTCTGTCACCTGTGTGACTTCTTTGAAAACTTCTGGGGAACTTCTCTAGAAGGAGACAACTAGGGGGAGTTGGCCACAGACCAGTTATTGCTGTTCTGACCCAATTTTCAAAAAAAAAAAAAAATGCCTCAAGTGTCTCTGTGGACTTTCCTACCCAACCCTCATCACTGGCTTAAAAAATAGGGGTGACGTACTTTTTTCCAGAAACAGGCCTCTGTCTTGCAGTCCACCAGCCTGTTCCTTAGGAACAGTGATCCACTGCTTCCCCCACACCCACAGGTTCCAAACAGAACTTCTGCCCTCTAAACAGCCATTATTATTATGACTTTCTTTCTTTCTTTCTTTCTTTCTTTCTTTCTTTCTTTCTTTCTTTCTTTCTTTCTTTCTTTCTTTCTCTTTCTTTCTTTCTTCTTTCTTTCATTCTTCTTTCTTTTTCTTTCTTTCTTTCTTTCTTCTTTCTCTTTCTTTCTTTCTTTCTTCTTTCTTTTTAAAATAGGAATGATGCATCTTCTATTTTGAAAAATTCCCACGATCTCTGCTCGGGAGCAACCAAAGGCTTTGCTCACGAGACAGCGCAGTGGCTGACGTTTATTGAGCCTCTTTCATGCCCTTGGGCACCCAACCAGGTGGACACTTCCTGCTCGAAAAGACTTCATTAGGCAGATGCTATCTTTTCCATGTTTCCTGAGAACAAAGCTGAGGCTCTGAGAGGAAAAATAAGAAGATTCATGGGGTCACAAAGCTGGACTGAATTCTAGGGACCCTGTTCTCTATAGCAAGGGAGATTGCACGGGAACAAGGAACAGTAGGGAAACTCTTCTGTATACCTCCAAGGAATTTTGCACAGGGGGTTGGAGTCGTTGTCAGGTTATGCACACAAAATAAGCAGAAACAAAAATGTGATTTTTTGGGGGAAGGATACCGGTCCGTGCAACCCCTCCACCCCTACCAAATGAGAAAAGGTGAACCAAGGTCCCGGCAGCAGGAGTCCTCAGGCCTGCTGAACAAAGTAGTCTGCATCTCCAGCTCTTAGTTGGAGTTCTCAAGGGAGAGAGTACTATTCTGGCCAGCCAATGGATTGCCTCCTTTCAAATCAGGTGTTTACCCCTAGTCCAATCAGCTATGACCAAGAATCAAGAGCTTAAGACAAGATGGGGCTGATTGTAAGGATGGATGGTTGGACAGTTGGGGAAAAAAACAAAACAATCAAAAACAAAAAAACAAACAAAACCCTTCAAATGTGGTTCTGGGTGTCTATTGTCCTTGGACCAAAGGTGTTTATTCCGCTGGGATGTATCTCAGTAAGTGCGTATTGCCTGGTGGTTTCTGTTTTTGTTAGTCTCCACCAAGCACTTGGTGAGTCTTGGCTGAATAATCCTTCTGTTTTTCATTCAATCCCCAGCCAGGGGTTCATAAGGCCATATGTGTTCAAGAAAACTATGAGACATTACTGTATGCCAGTTGTCTCTTTGTTTACCTGTGTTGGAGCAATTCCAGAAAGAGAAATGAACTATTTATTCTCCAAGGCTTGGTTTCAAGGAGACAGAGGAAATGGGAAAAACACTTGTGGATAGGGCTATTGTGTGTGTGCTGGACAGTTACCAAGGGCGGTTAGTAGATGGATGGGCAGCAACAAGTGGGTGGTTTTTTTCCCTCATAGAAAGTCATTTCTTCTGTTTTGCAAGTTTGTTGAATTTCTTTTGTTCATGGGGTCAATAACCTAGAAGCCCAACTCTTCTTTCCCCCCTGCGAAGAACCATTATTTTTCATTTTACCTAGCTCTGGAGCTGAGGGAAGGCTGATTTGTTGAGAAGCAATTGCCTGCAGGTTGGCTCTTTGGCTGGGAGGACTGCAGGGACAACATGGATTAGTCTTATATTGCCATCATGAGGAAGCTGCTGGAATTCCAAGGTGCTTTTAGTTAACATGGCTTATTATCAAATGTCAATTTTCAGAAAGTGAAATGAACAAGTTAACATTACACTATTTTACTTTAAATCAAATTATTTTATAAATTTATAAAAATTAATAATGGAGCAGTCCATTTCATAAAACAGGACCCTCTGGAAGGCTTAAATGGATAGACAACATTGCCAAGTAAGTCTGAGTTAGGTAGTAAAGTGTTTGAGACCTGCCTTCACCTACCACTACTAGTGATTGTCTTTGAACCCAGTGTTTGTCTTCTAAGTCACAAGTGTAAAAAAGCTCCAATAGAAGCTATGCCACAAGGTTTTGTGTTGACTAAGTTTTAGTCTGTGTCACTCATTAGCACTTGGTAAACACTCAATAAAAGACTGCAACTGTTATTACCTGGAATTGGTCTTGCCTGAATTCATTTCCTGGATGTGATAATGGGCTTTGCTGTCTCTAAAACCAGACTTCTGTCTCCATGATGATAAGCTCTTTAAGGGTGGGGAAATTTGCTGTCTTTATATCTTCTGTACAATTACATTTTTAAAAAGTTAAACTTTTTTTTATTCGGAGACAATTATAGATGAATATGCAGTTATAAGAAGTAATATAGTGAAATTGCATGTCCCATTTACCTAGCTTCCTTCTGTGGAAACGGTTTGCAGAATTATAATATTACAATCAAGATATTGGCATTGATGCAATCTATTAATCCTATTCAAATTTCCCCAGTTTTACTCATACTCAAGTTAGTGTATTTAGTTCTTTGAATTTTACCTCCTCTGCAGGTTCACATTTCCACCGTCACAGTCAAGACACTGCCTGGTCTTAACCACACCAATCTCTCTCCCACTTCACACCCGCTGTAAACTCCAGTAGCCTAATTGATATTGAACTTTTCCCACTCAGCATAGTTCCCTGGATATTCACTTAAATTGTTGCTTGTGTCCCTGGTCTGTTCCTTTTTATTGCTGAGTAGTAGTTGAAGATATAGAAGTAGCACTGTTTGCTTAATCATTCACCCCTTAAGGGTCCTTTGGGTTGTTTCTTATGTTGAGCTACTAGGAATAAAACTGCTCTGAGAATTTATGTATAGGATTCTGTGTAAACATAAGTTTCAATTTTCCTGGATAAATTTCCAAGAGTACAACTGCTGCATCAAATGGTAATCACATCCTCGGTTTGGTAAGAAAATGCCGCACCATTTCCCAGAGTGGCTACACCATTTTACATCCCTACAAGCAATGTATGAGTGACCCAGTTTCTCTGTGTCCTTGCCAGCATTTGGTATTATCAATACTGTCTATTTTAATTTTTCAAACAGACGAGTGGTAATACCCATTGTGGTTTTAATTTGCTCTCTCCAGGCTAATGATGTTTAACATCTTTTCATACTCTCATTCGCCATCTGCCTCACCTCTTTGATGAAATATCTCTTCATGTCTTTCACCCATTTCATGGTTGAATTGCTTGCTTTCCACTCTTGGATTCTGAGAGTTCTTTACATATATCAGATACAAAGCTTTAAGGTGTTTTCATGTAAAACATGGACATTTGATTGTGAGCAGCATAATGTTTGTAAAATACATAACAACTCTAGCACAAAGAAGGGGAGGTGGCAAATGAGGGTACGGTGGCATTGTTCTTCTTACAGATGAATGGATAGAGCCTGAGCCCGTGCTTAGCCGTGATACCTTAGAGATGTGTATTATGACCGTTTAGAAAATACACAAAGAACCATCAAGAAAAAACCCAGAGAGACACGAGTCACAAGAGTTCAAATGCAATATCAAAAGATGAGAAGGAAGGTGGATTAAAGGAACAGAATAGCAGAAACAGATCAAAGAAGATGGAGGACTTAACCTTAGCTATATAACTATTACAGGAAATGTTAATGGAACAAGTACTTCAAGTGAAAAGGATTTTGAAAGTGAGACCCGCCTCTGAGCTGTTTGTTGTGATACATTTTAATTATAAAATCAGGTTGCAAGTAAAAGAAAGGAAAGTATTTATCATGTAAGTGCTAATCATAATTTAGTGTGGCTATATTAATATCAGACAAAATAAAATTCAAATCAGGAGTATTGCTGGAGATAAAAAGATACTTTATTATGATAAATGATAGCATACTTTTATCAAGAAGATATACCAATTCTAAATGTGAAGGTTCCTTTTCACAGAGCTTTGAAGTATATAAGGCAAAATCAGACAAAACTAAATGGAGAAATAAAGAGGTCCACAACCATATTTGTGGATTTTAACAGTAATTGAAAGAAGAGCAAAGAGAAGCAGAATGAACAAAGAAGATTTGAATAACATAGTAAAAAGTTCACCCTAGTAAAGAAAATTACCCACTAAAGATGCCAAAAACATATTATCTTGAAGTGTTCACAAAATATTCATCAAGAATGGCCATGTGTTGGCTATTACAATGTCAAAAATTTAAAGCATTGAAGTCATTCAGAATGTTTTATGACACCACAATGAAATTGTGCTAGATATCCATAATACATAAGATATCTGGACAATCTCCCAAAGATTTTTGAAATGAAGCCACACACTACTAAATAGCCCCTGGCCCAACAAGAAACCACAAGTAATATTAGAAAACACGACTACTGAACAATGACAATACAGCATGACAAAATGATGGGGAAGCAGCTGCAATATTAAGGAAAGTGAAGCATGTAGCTTTAACTGCTTTTATTAGAGCAAGGCCCAAATGTATGCAAAATGAGAATAGAAATAAAATAATTTCAGTATTGGAATTTTCATTTTACAGTAAATTTGTTCTGAAAAAGTCTCTGAATTAGGTACCAGCTGAATAGACCACCAGATGGCGCTAATATCTAACTTCCCCAGGAAAAGGCATTTATTGTTCCAAACTTTAGAAATGTTAGCCCTGGAAGAGACCCGAGGTAGCATGGAGATTTCATCCCTCTATGATGTGAATGAAACAATTGAGGTCCAGAGGAAGAACATGACTTGCCCAGGGTCACAGACTAGTCATAGAATCAGAACTGGAACTCAGTCTCCTGACTCTAACGCAGGGTTCTTCACAGATTCAAACAGACTGACTTTCCCATGGCCAGTGAAAGGCTCTTTTCTGGTGGGGTTGCCCAGACATGTGATGTATGCATGGAGTAACAAGAGCTGCCAAGGGGAGGGAGGACATGGAAGCAGGAAGAATATTCCATGGAGGAAACTGATCTGCCAGTAAAACGTTTCATGTTTGTCCCCAGATGTTTTAGTTCCCAAGTTATCAATGTAACTGATTTTCTCTCATGTCTCACTTGTATGGTTGGGAGGGTAAATTATTTTAATGGGAACTGTTATGTTGTTAGGACTTCAATGCAGGTTGTGTCGTTGTTAACATGCGAGTGTCCTCTGACTCTTGGGGCAAAGAGTAGAGATGATATAGCTTGCCTGAAGATAGCCTCTGCACTGTGCTTTGATGTGGTCACCCCACTACCACCCCACGGCAATTCTGCGAAGTATTCTCGTACCTATTTTACAGATGAAATAGAGACAGAAAGGTTATATGAAAATAGGATTATATGAAAGGTTATATGAAAATAGGATCCGAACTATATTTTTGTTGTATATGCCAGAATTGCCTTTGTCCTGTCTGAACCCAGTTCTGATAAGCTTCCTATGAACTTCAGAACCCTCTACTTTCAATTGAGATGTTAATGTCTTCAACTGCTTTCACTAAGACACCATGATAAATGCATAATGTATTCAAAGGTTATTTTAAAAATGCAGTTACTTAGCACATACCCCACAGGCAGACAGCTAGGTTTTGCTCGGAAGTTTTTCTCTGCTACTTTGAGTTTTTACTCACATTTTTTTTTGTTTAAAGTATAACAAACTTATGTGTCGGTGCCTTATCTTAAGCGTACAGCTAGTGAATTTTAAGTCTATCATGACTCATCGCTGACATTAAGACATGAAACGTTTCTGGCAGCCTGTAAGTTCATGGCTTTCCAGTTGGTCCTGCTTGCCACTATCCAGAGGTACTCACTAGCGGGACTTCGCTACTGCGTAGTGTTACCTGTTCTTGCAAATGCAACCCTATAGCGCACAATCCGCTGCATCCGGCTTCTGTCACTCAGGGCATTGGTGGTTCCTTTTGCATCAGCAGTTCATTGCTCTTTTTCAATGTTCTCTTCCATGTTTATCATTGTAATGTTTCATTTTGGACTATTTAGGGTTCAGGGGGTGTGAGTATTACCCAGTCTATTTCAGCCAATGCCTACTAAGAAAGCAACAATCCAAGGTGTATACCTTTCCCAGTCAGGGTCACCCATCAAGGTCTCACTTTTAGTCACTCTACACCAATGCCTTTTGGTTTCTGTCTCTCTAAAATTCCTAGGTTGAAGCCTGTTTTACTCAGCTTTTGCATTACTGTAACAAAAGACCTGAGGAAAACCTCACTGGGGCTCAAAGTTTCAGAGGCCTTGTTCCATAAATGGCCGACTCCACTGCTCTGGGCCTAAGGTGAGGCAGCATATCCTGGGAGAAGGCCCAGCAGAGCAAGGCCTCAGTTTGTGGGTCATGAAGCAGAGAGAAGTGGGGAAGGAGCCACAGGGTTGATACAACCTTCCAGGGCATAGCCCCAGTGACCCACTCCCCAAGCTACACCTCACCTGTCTACAGTTACCACCCTGTCAGTCCAGTCAAACTAGGATGGACTAAGTTATAGCTTTCATATTCTAATAATCTTACCTCAAATATTCCTGCATTAAAGGAATGGGGGGCATTTCATATTCAAAGCCTAACTTCAGATGTGATGGTATCTGGAGGTGGGGCTTGTGGGAGGTAGTTAGGTCGAGAGGCCCTCAAGATTGAGATCAGTGCCCTTATCAAAGAGACATGAGAAATGATTAGGATACAGCACAAAGGTGGTGGTCTGCAAATCAGGAAGAGTCCTTACCAGGAACCAAATCAGCCAGTCCTGATTTTGGACTTCTAGTCTACAAAACCATGAGAAGTATGTCTGTTGCTTAAGTCACTCAGTCCAGGGAATTCTGTTCTAGCAGACTGGACTAGGTGTTTTTCTAACTTATATTTTCTAAGTACGTGTTAGCATGTGCTTCCCAAACTCTAGGAAAAATTATTTACATAAACACATCATGGAGAGAACTTATAGCTTATCTTCAGGGAGTGTGGGGGCCTTAACCTCAATGGATGGCTCATTAGGAGGAGCTCTGGAAACCTTGCCCCTCATCTAGCAGTGCTTTCAAAGGCTCTGGCATCACAGGCCCACTTTCCTCCTGCTTCCTTTCCTCATGTCATCACAAGAAGCTGGAAAGCTAATTCTACCTTTTCTCTCTGTAAAGTTTCAGGTTCTAGAGAAACCTCCCATCAACTCTTCAGACACGGCCTAACCTGCACCGTGTTCCAGATTTCTACATTTCTTGGATTTTATATCAAGTGGTGGTATAGAAGACCAACGCAAGCGCCACTTATGAACAGAAGGGCTTACAAGCAGCTCAAAGTTGGGATGGATTACAGAGGATTTCAGGACCAGGAGGAAACCTTGTATCAGTGCAGGAGAGTGAACAGAAGGAAACCAGGCCTCAGGTTAGAAGCAGGTCAAGTAACAGTGTGTTTTAATTGAGGGACTGAGTTCAGCCACAGGTATTTCTACCAATGCAAAAGCACCTTTTATTTTAACATTCATAATTCCGTTTCCAAACCTGAATTCTCAGCTGTGTTCAGATGGTAAAGTTCATGAAAGATGGAGTGTTTTTTTAAATTAAGTTGTACAAACACAAATGCATATAAAATAACAATGATATGCATTTGATCCTAATCCAGTCACCCCCACACTCCAGTCTCTTGATTCTACTATATTTCCCCCATAAATTACAAATGTCTTTATATATTTAAGATTGTGATTTTTCCAGAACTAAATGATTGCATAAGTATTATTTGGCTTCTCGGGGGGAGAAAGACTATGCTACATTGTCATCTCCCTAGAACCCTCTCTATTTTCTTTCCTTCTCCCCTCTGCCTCTACATATCTATAATTCCCCGAGATTAAGTGTTACTATGTCTCTGGTAGTTTGGTTTACTTTGTCTTGGGGAAAGTGCAGTATTTTCATGGATTAAAATTTAGTAAGAAAATTAAAGGCAATTATTGGAGATTTTAAATGGATCTGTGAACTTTGGTACAGAAAGTGATTTTTTATTATTTTTGTGGCCCACAGACAGACCAGCAGCTTGTTAGAAATGCGGAATGAGAAAAGTCACTGAGTAAGACCCCCAAGAGCCTCATATGCAGATTACCATTTGATAAGCACTGACCTAGGATCCTTCAGATAAAGAAGTGAGAGCTCTGGGAAGTGTACTGCACAGAGGAAGCAAATTATTCCATGAACTGAGTAAGTAAAGGGCAGCGGGATTGTTGTAGATATTGATCCAAAGATATGGGTTGAAAACTGCTCTCTGCAGCACTTGCTGATCCCCAGTCTGTCTCCAGTTTAGACTAGAGTGTACCCAACATCCAGGTCACTCAGCGTTCCCCATTCACCACTGGCTGGGAGTGAAAGAAAAATTCACTTTCAGGGCAGAGCAACTACACTTCAAGGCCTTCCCCTCCCTTCAGGGGTGGATATTTAGGGAGACAGGGAATCTGCTTGTCTTTATTACTATGTTTCCTTCTAAATCATCTGAGGATTGCTATGATGAAAAAACAATTTCATGGAATCTGTGCAAACAAACAAACAAACAAAAAAACCACAAAACTTCTACTGTTATCTATAGTTGTAGAACCCACATACATTCAAGAGTTTTTTTTTAATGCGAATTCCATTCTTTTATTTCCTCATACCATAGACTTTTGTTTCTTTGCCTTTTTATAACCTGATTTACACCAGCAAGTTGCAAAGTAATCCTCTGAAATACATGTATGAAATACAGAACAAACCCTAGTATTTAAACATAAACGGTTTTAGCTGAAGCGGCTTTATTGCAATCTCTTAAAATCAGCATTACACTTTAAACAGCTGTGTCTGTAAGGGTTTGCATAATCTATAATACACAGTTATTTCAGAAGTGGTTAAGATTTTTAACAAACTGGGGTGTGGGGAACACCAACAGAATTTCAACAGAAAGCTATAACAAAAATTATCTGAAACTTAAAATTATTTACAATTAAACATTTAGGGTCCTGATTCACAAAACTTAGTGCATTTCATGATTTATTTGTGAGTTTTATAGAGAAGATAAGCGATATGCAGAATATTCCCCAGGTAAATTCTGGAGCAGTTGGCTTTTAGAAGAAAAATCCATCACTATGTTTACTGGAAACCAGAGAAAGAATAATAAAACCAACATTTGACAACGGATTTACAAATTTAAGCATACAGCAACTATCAGAATAACAGACCAAAATAGAAGAGTCAATACTTCTTTTGAGAGTACTGTTGGTATACATAGGATGAAAAATGAGTCCCCCTGTCCCGTTTTTTAGTTCAAAACAAAAAACACCCCCAAAATCTACATATGAACTCTGGGTGATAGTCTCCTTTCCTCTGACAGAGTCGTCTCTAAGTTTATAAAAAAAGAAGGAAAGTTCCTTTAAATAGCCACCAGAGTTCAACGGGTCCTATCAGTGGTGAAAGCTTGGGGCAGGTGACCCCAGTGGTCAGATGCATCACAGATGAGATGCCAGGAATCCAAGATTACCCCTGAAGTGCTTCAAGGGATTCCAGGGATTTTATGCATATAGCAAAGAAGACTCAAACAATTAACAAGGAAAGCATTTTTAAAGTAAAGCAATGAATCTCTGTGAATCAGGTCCCAGGTAGTCTTTAAAGGAACATTTACAGTAAACATTTTAAACTCTGGAATGCAGGTATTGTATAATTACTAGTACATTACATCTATAAAATTGCTTAGACAGTATTTGCTCCAGAGTAAGAATTCAAAAATGTACAAGCCAGTTCACAATGACTTTAGATACAATGTTATTAAAATACATTGTTAATCATAAAAATACTTTACTATGTACAAGTACACTGTATAAACTCTAGATCATCTACTGAAGGAAGTCTCTAAGCTGATTTCTGGCCCAGGCAACACTGCGGTTCTACCGTTTGGTCTTCACACCACACACGTGGGCTAAGGAGTCAGCACCCTGCAGTCTGTCCTTCAATCAAACAGTAAAACATTTTTCTTTCTGCAGAATGTTTAGTTGGAAGAGTCAGTTTTACTTCCACTGTATTTTCCTTTCCTAAATGCTGGTCCTAGTAACTCTGGGCATTCACATAATTCATTTGCAATTTGGTTACACTTCAAAATAAGGCTATAATTCATTTCATCAGTTATTACACTGTCTTGCTTGTAGTCAGGATGGTTTGCGATAAACTCTCTCATCCATCTGGCAACTGTCATCAGTTCGCCTGAAAAAAAATTAGGACAACATAAAAGATACATTTTAAAAAAGAATCTGATATTTATTGGCCAGCATAAACATGATTATGTAAAAACAGGATCTCTCAGTATAGCCACCTGGCAGGAGCTGGGAATAACATGTATTTCAAAAAGTGTTTAAAGAACTCCTCCAGGGGAAGAATTTTAGGGTGCAGGTGGGCCATGGGATCATCTACACTGAGTTTCTGTGGTACCTGTTAGATGCTGCCCACAAGCCGACACTGCCAGCTCTTAAGGGACAGGAGCCAGTACAAGACCATGCATCCTCCCACTCAGCCAAGGGGTTAAGACTACATATGCCACTGTCATGAGATGCCTCAGAGGACTGTAGGGTCCCTAGAGTGATCTTTGATCAAAGAGGTGGAAAGAATAAAAGACTAGTAAGGACAGTGAATGAAGAGGGGAACTGACAGATACACCCTTTTGGGGGTGAAATGGGTCTCTACAGATGATCCTTTTTTTGTGTCAACAGAAATAAAATACACATGTCATTACAATTATTACTGTTACACTCACTCACAGCTAGAGATTCTCAAGTGCTGGGCTGTAAATGTGATCTCCTCAAAGCTAACCAAGAAATGGAATCCTGAGGATGCTCACTGTACAGAAGAAGGCTGAAGAACATCCTACCTGTGCAGCTCATTTAATCTAGAGAGTTACTTAGCACTGTAAGAGAGCCTGTGATAATATACAGTGAACACAGTGGACGCAGATGACAAACAGGCAGGCCAGATACTATATCTTAAGATTTATCACTATTTTACAAGGAAAAAAACCAAAAACAAAACAAAACACCCTGCTAATTTAAACACCGATTGTCACAGATAATAGGGCATATACCCAATTGCAGAGTTGCTAAATGTGACCAGTGTCACATTAAGATACAGTACACTCTAAAGGGTACTTTCAAGGGTCAAATAAGAAATTGCCTACATTGTGAGATTTAAGAAAAGGAAAAAAAGTTACCATACCAGATGCTCTCTTCTTAATTAGTTTTAGGTAGTTCAGAATACTGCATCTGGTGTCCACATCCACTTCCATGTTTTCAAGATAAGAGTTCAGGATTGGGATAAGTCCAGGAAACACACCTTCCTACAAGAAGCAGGACACATTATGAATGTCCTGCCAGCTGGTAACACAGCCAGGGCACTGCACGAGCCCTACCTACCTTCCCATTGATGATGGTGTCTATGCTCATGAGAGTGTACTCCTCCGCAGCTGGCTCAGAGCTGCTCTGGGTTTTGCCACACCCATCTACGACAGCATTACCACCTTCAGAGGAGGGGGCAGAGGAGCCTTAGTGGCTTGTTGCATCATAAACTGATCCCAGAAACCTGAGAAAATGTAATACCTTTGCAGATATCTTTCCTGAAATAAAACATTCCCTGCAGGACAGCATCACGCTTCTGTGCTACTTTCATGTTTTCATCAACCTATGGGAGAAAAAGAATCATGACTGAGTCAAAATGTTCTTGATCGTGTGGCAGAGTCTTCCTCATCCCTGTAAAAACTCTACCTCCCCAGTCCTTCCTGGTTGGGAAGAAAAGATCTCTCACCTATTTTAATAACAATGGGAGATTAAAAGAAATCTTCTAATTAAAAGATTAAAAGAGATGAACATGGTGGTCCACTACTAATCCCAGTGCCTTGGGAGTCTGAGGCAGGAGCATCACAAGTTCAAAGCTAGCCTTAGTGAGACCCTGTCTCAACATAAAAAATAAAAAGGGCTGGGCATGTGGCTCAGGGGTTCAGCGTCTCTGGGTTGAATCCCCAGTGCCAAAAAACAAAACAAAACCACAAACAAAGAAAGAAAATATTTTAAGTTTCTTAAAGAAATAAACATATTTACATAGTAAACGTGCATTTAAAAGCACCTTTGTGGGAGTTAAAGTATAACATGGAGGAATGACAACAGCCTATTGAACAAATGGTGCTGGACAAACTGGACAGCCATTTGTAGTAAGTTGAAATGAGATCCTTAACTCTCACCTTGCACAAAATCAAATCAAAATGGATCAAGGAACTAGGAATTAAACCAACTACCATACAACTGCTAGAAGAAAAGTTAGGACTAACACTTCAGCATTTGGGACTAGGCAAAGACTTTCTCAACAAGACACCCAAAGCGAATGCATTAAAGTAAAAAGAAAAACCAGTGAGTAGGATGCCATTAAACTAAAAATCTTTTGCTCAGCCAAGGTTCTGTTCAAAATTGTCAAGAGACAACCCACAGAATGGGAGATAACCATGACCTAGGATTCCTCCAGCAGGGGACTAATATCCAAAATTTACAAAGAACTCAAAAAACTTAATACCAAAACACAAATAATCCAATCAATAAATGGGCCAGAGAGCTAAATAGAAACCCAATGAATACATGAGAAAGTGTTCTAAATAACTAGTAATCAGAGAAATACAAATCAAAACTACATAAGATTTCACCTCACTCCAGTCAGACTGGCAAAGATGAAGAATATAAACAATAACAGATGCTGGAGGGGTTGTGGGGAGATAGGAACACTAGCACACTGTTGGTGGAATTGCAGACTGGTCCAGCTGCTCTGGAAAGCAGTGTGGGGACTCCTCAAAAAATTAGGATGGATCCACGGTAAGATCCAGCTAATCAGCACATAATACAGCAACACAGCAAAACCTATGTTCATAGCAGCTCAATTTACAAAAGCTAAATTATGGAACCCACCAGATGTCCCTCACTGGGTGAATGTATCCAAAAGTTCTGAGATACATATATATGTATATATATATACATACATATATATATATATATATATATATATATATATACACACACACACACACACATACATACACACGCACACATTGGAATTCTACTCAGCAATTAGAAACAACTCTCTATTGTGGCCTCTGAAGGTAAATGGATGGCAATGGAAGAAATCATGCTGAGTGAAGTTAGCCAAACCCAGAGAGTCAAGGGTCGAATACTTTCCCTCATTTATGGAGGCTGGAGCTAAACCCAGGCTTAGGTTAAAGATTGTCAAACTAATATATTAGACCCATCAAAGGTGTTGTAACACACAATCTAGGAGAACCACAGTTAAGTGGCGAGCAGGAGGGGAGTGGGTAGGTGGAGAAGGGAGGAATCTAGGGAGACAATCAACAAAAGTGTACCCGCCTTAGAATCTAAATAATACTTATGCAATAATTTAATTCTGGAAAATTCACAGTCTAAACATTTAAATCACTTGTAGGGCCAAATATAGAAGAATCGAAGAGACTGGGGTGTGGGCAACGTGGAGTAATTCTGGTTTAGGAACAAATGCATATCATACTGTTACTTTATATGGATTTATGATTGCATAACAACAACTCCTTAATATAGAATAAAAAATATATATATATTTTAGATGAAAAGAAATCTCTTTAATAAATTATATAATCTATTATGTAAAAAATAAGCTTATTAAATACCAAAAATCCAACCAAAATTAGATTATGAGGACAGTGAATCTATAGATCAATCTGGAAAGAATTAATATCTTAATAATGTTATTTTCCAATAATTGAATCTTTCCATTTATTAAAATCAGCTTCTGCATTGGATCATTTAAATAAAACTTTATGTACTCTTGGAAAAAAAAAAGCATCTTTGTGAATGATCCTGGTCACAAATCTACAGTGCTGAAAGGGTAGGTGGTTAGTTCCTTTTGCATAGCACAGCAGGTCACCAATACAATACCATTCTAGTTTTTTGACTAATAAACCTATTAGGAAAAATATTTTAAATTTCCAGATTTATTTTTTGTGAATATTGTTTGGTTGAATTTTGGTGAGACAAAAAATGTCTACTTTTAAGAAGTGAGGTTTTCTTTGATTTTGTACATCTTCCTGAGGACATCTGAAAAAAAAGATGTACCGTAGGGATTTAGAATCAGCACATTACAGTGACATAGCAAAATCGATGTTCATAGCAGCTCAATTTACAATAGCTAAATTATGGAAACAACCCAGATGCCCCTCACTGAATGAATGAATCCAAAAACTGTGGTACATATATACCATGGAGTTTTACTCAGCAATTAGAAACAATGATATTGCAGCCTTTGAAGGCAAATGCATGGCTATGGAAGAAATCATGCTGAGTGAAATCAGCATAACCCAGAGAACCAAGGCAGCTCCTTACTGTCAACATCTGTCCTTGTTTGAGGCATGTCTTATACAAACAACTTATACTGATGTGTTGCTATTTTATGTTATCTGTTTGGGATTTTAAATAAAACTTTAGTCATTCAAATCTGATTTCATCTTATTTTTACAATTTTACGTTCTGTGGGTCACACTCTTACCACTCCCCAGCCCCACTCCTCTTTTGTGGCACTAAAAAGTTTTGTTTTTTTCCTCAACATTTTAGCCAGCAGTTTAGAAGTACATTCAGTTTTGGAATAAATCTTATCTCTACATAATTAGTTTTCTCTACTTTTATTTCTTCTTTCTTTCTTTTCTTGAACAGGGAATTGAACTTGGGGTGGTCTATTATTGTGCTATATCTCCAAACCTTTTTTTTTTTTTTTAATTTTTTGAGACAGGTCTGAGGCTGACCTTGAACTTGAAATTCCCCTGCCTCAGCCCTCCCTAGTTGATAGATTTACAGGCATACATAACCATGCCTGGCAGTTTTTACTCTTTTTTTTTAACTTCTAAACAAATAATTCTGAAATTACTAATCTATAAACAAAAGGTATTAAAACTATCTACCATTCTACCATTCATCTCCTACCACTGTCCCCTTGTTAGACGCTATAAGCTGAATGCTTGTGTTCTCTCAAAATTCATATATTGAAGCTTAATCTCCAATGTGATAAAATTAGAATGTGGGGCACTTGGAAGGCTTTGCCCTTGTGAATGGGAATAGAGAGCTAGCTAGCACCTTTCCATTAGTGAGGACACAGTGAAAAGAAGCTATCTAAGAACCAGAGAGTGAACCGTCACCAGCCACCAAATCTCCTGGGATCTTGATCTTAAACTCCCCAGCTCTGAAAATAGTGAGAAATAAAATCCTGTTGCTTATGATTATAGCAACCCTAACAGACTAAAACACTAGAAAAGACTTCAGACGTGCTTTAGCCTAAATTAGCCTATGAAGTTTTGCTAGAACCATCTGGAATTTAAAGAATAATTTGATTGGAAAGAGAATTCTACAATCATAATTCTTTACTGCTCATGGTCCTGGACTTCTTTCCATCTCTTTTAGCATTTAATGCTGAAAAGCAGTTCCAGTTATTTCCCCCCTTGGCAGGTATCCTAATTTTCTCTCTTATCTAGACAGCTGATATTCTCCTTGAGATCCAAAAAAACCTACATTTGGGCTCCTTTTAAAATATTTCTGTCTCACTGGTGCCGTGGTGATTGCCTATAATCCCAGCTACTTTAGACTGAGGAAGAAAGATCTCAAGTTTGAGGCCAACTTGGAAATTTAGTGAGATCCTGTCTCAATAAAACATAAGAAAGGGCTGGAGCAGTAGCTAGGCGGTTACGGCACTTGCCTGACATGCATGAGGACCTGAGTTTGAACCCTAGCACCACGTACACAATGAAGGGTCCGAGGAATGAAAGTCGCATGAAAAACTAAATAAAAATTGCTTCTCAGAGGTAGAATGTTCATAGTTCAAACCCAAGAATCCCTATTCCCCAAATCTTTTATCTTGTTCTTACTGACTCCTATGTTAAAGGAAAATTCTGTCCATTATTTCCCTGATTGTATATTTCACATCTCTTCTATATAGACTATTCTCTTCTAAATTATTAAACACTGATACTTTCTAGTGCAATTCTTCATGCTTCCGTTATTCCATAATTTCAAGAATTTGGTCTCTGATGTCACTAACTGACCCCAGTAACACACTTGCTTTACAGGTGAGCACACTGAGTTTTGAATGTGTTTGTGTGGAGCTTCTATGATTCAAATGCTCTTTGGTCCACAGAGCTTATTTATTTTGTGGATAAAACCCTTTCCATAGAATTTTCTGGGTTCACTAATCAGAATTTCCTTACAAACTCTTTCCAGTTTCTTAAACAACTATTTCATTGAGGACCGTACACCTGTTAGGCCTGGCTGGACCTTCTCATCAAAGCTGTGGCGGGTTCTCAACTTTCTGTTGGCTTTCAGACATCTACTCATATTAATAAACAGACTTAGGCTGGTAGCTGACATGGACTCTCCCTTGGAGGAATCTGACTTCTCTACCACAAACACCTGTAAAGGCAACATGGGCCCACAGAACTCACAGGCTACCTCCTGGCTGGGTGTGATGAGCAGGTAAGAACATGCTGACAGTCAGACTTGCTTCAGGGCGTGTGTGAGAGGGGATACACACAAGGTGGCAGCTGCTTGTGGATGGATCAGGGAGCAAAGTTTCCCTGGGGCAGAAGCTGGGGCAGTTTCATGCTTCCCTCTATGTCTGTGCTGATAGGGCAATTGTGCTTCTGTGGCCCTTCTCATGCTAAGGGGCATGGGCCCAGAGACATAAGACCTCAGCTTCCTGAGTAACTGCCCCAGGGCACATGGCTTTGCTGCCTCACAGTTTCCAGGGTTCTGCTGGGAAACTTCCTCCAGAAAGCTCCCCCTTTGGTCATTGCTGGGTTAGGGGCTCATTACCTCCAGTTTATTTTTCTGATAGTCCAATATCACCTACATCCTCCAGACAAATTTGGTTTAACTGAGGAGAACTTTCCCTACATGCTAGCAGTTACCCATTCCCTTCCCACCCCAATTTTAACATTGTCATCTAAATGGGGTTCTTAGGTAGCTGAAACCAATTTGTGGGGCTACCTCCAGACACTGTCTTGAATGGAAACCTCGAGAAATAAGGCTTAGATTTGAAAGGAAAAAGAACAGGGCGAAGGGAGAAGCATTTTATCCCAAAGGGTAAGACTGGAAAAAAAAGATATAAATAAATGAGTAAATACATGTGCAGGTATCCGTGCCCATGACTGTAACGAAACACATCCTTACCTTTGACAGTGGAATGAGAAAATCCAATTTGTAGGATAGGATCACCCTGGTGAGCAGGACCACAAACACCACATAGGCAGAGTTCTCAAAGTCTGTTAACTGTACCTAGACAAGCAGAAGCCCAGAGACATCAGGGACCAACTACCTAGCCCTGCTCGTCCCTCACCCCAACCCCTTTTCAGACCACAGTGTTCCCAAGCCATCCCTCTCCCCATCTGGGATTGAAGCCCTTTGCCCACATCTATGCTCAGAAATCAACCTTTTTTAACTTTTGGACTCACTTCTAATACCCACATTCTCGATTTCTATTGCCTTACAATAAACTTAAGAGCTCCTGGCAAGAGTACCAGAAAGGTGATGAGCAGTCTGAAGAGACATTAAGGTCTGCCCATGCACGTATCTCACCTCCATGGGTCGGAATTCTACTCTCCATCCAATGTCTGAGTTTGGAGGAGGAGGCTTAAATCTCATTGTCTGCCAATTTGTGGACTGAATATTCTACAATAAAAAAGCAAAGGATAAAAATCAACCTTCAAACAGTCAGTAAACTTTAAGATAATTTGGCAGTTAATTAAGGAAGAAGATTATTCACTATCCATGTCAAATACTTTTCAATTTACAAACACAAAAATGTATAATTTAAGGTTTTCTTGAGTGTGAACTGTTAGGTAAACAAAACAGCAGGGGTTGAATGAAAGTCAGTGACAATTCTGCAGCACCGAAATAACTGACCAGGTTACTTTTTGTGCAGTATGTTTGAATTTTTTTTATAAATAGGCAAACAAAAGAAAGTAACAAACATAAAATGTAGAATTGCAGAATAATTAAGAATTCTAAAATAATATTACTTCAAGCCAGTTAATTTTTCTTGGTTGTTCACTGTACTAGGTAATGAAAGGCATATGAGATATCTATCATCACTAATTCCTCATAGGTAAGAAAACCATCTCTCAGTTCATGAAGAGAAATGCATTTAAAACGGGAAATACCTCAAAATGGTCAGACTCATTGGCATCATCCAGATGTATTTTTTCTTCAAATAGAGTCAGTGGGTCTCTAATAAAGAGATGGGCAACATGTTGGGCCAGGAGATGATCGATGCCTGCAAGACAGATCACAGAGGACTGACTGCAAAGCAGGAGACACCACTTCTTCTAAGTCCACAGTACGAAGAAAGGTGTCTAGAAGTTTAGGAAATGGCTGGATTGTTCAGAATTCTCACCTGGCCCAGGATTTTATCCTATGGACACTGGGGAAGAGTCAGAGCTTTATTCACTACTTACACAATGCCTGCTGGGGCACTGGTGTGGACCTAGATACAGAGCTCCAAAGTAAGTTCCTTTTGCTAAAAGTCAAGAAGATCTCACAAGTATTTGGAACTTGAAACTTTAGGAACAAGCAGCCTCATAAGAAAAGTTAGAGACTTCACACTAAAAATAGAAACCAGACCACGAGTCAGAAAAAAAGTTTAAAAGCGCTTTGAAGACAAAAGGCGTAAAATCAAATCTAGAAATACAGAAGGGATGCTTACCTTCCTGCAGCAGCTGCTGATAGATTTCTTTATCTATGGTCAAGTCGATGTCATTGTATTTCTCACCACACTTAGATAAGTAGCTATCTATTGAATCATATCTGGATTTACTGATCCTATAATTATTGTTCTTCAGTGGCTAAAATATAAAAAATATAAATGAATGCCACAAAAAATGAACTGGAAATTAACATCTCAACTTATTATATAAAAATATTTTATAGAACAATAATATAAAAATACTTGATTCTATTTAGACAGAATGTTCAATATTTTGTGATAATTCCATAAAGGCCACAGCAGAACAGTCCTGGTTGAGAACATCAGAACCATTTGAGGTGGCTCCTTTACAAACATCTATGTTCCCATCCCAGGTCCCAGTCCTGGAGATTCCCATTTATTAGGTCTTGGAGGGGCCTGGGTATTTATTTTTAAAGCTCTCCATAGGTGCTTGTGATGCATACTCTTGTTTGGAGTGATGCAGCACTACAGTTCAACATGCAAACAAGAGGTACTGATCTATGCTTAGTAGGCACAGCCTGACCCTGTATATGGAAAAGCCATCTCTGGCAGCAAATTACAGTTTCACAGCAGAGCGCATCTATTATACAAAGCACTCATACAGCACCAAGAAGCCTTTTAATAAAAGCAGTCATCAGCATGGACTTCTAAAACACAGAAAACTGGTAGTACTATTTAAAAAAAAAAGGACTAAAACAAATACAGATTTAAATATATGATAAAATCTGACTCTGACTCCCTATTCCAAACCAAACCACTTTCCCCACATATTCATCCCCAAACAAAGATGGGTTTATGACTTATATATTTCTTTCCATGTGTGACCCTAATCCAAATCCACTCAAGAGGAAAATTTAAGAAATTGCAAGTGGTTACAATAACTCATTTTACCTGCTTGATTTAAAAGGACTATTAAGGAAAAATCATTCTCACCTCTAGTCCTCTTTCCTCCCGAGTTCTATCATCCACAGATGCAGAAATCACTCCCCAGCGACAATCTATGTCTGAAACATAGCCTCGGTAAAAAGGAGACGCAGCACTCAAAGCCATCTAAAAACAAAAGTCAGCTCCTCAGGTTCAAAGCTATCAGTTACATGCTGAAAAGTGCCCCATGCACTCATTTTAATGATAAAAATAATCAGTTTATGTAATCCTTATTGAGTTCTACCATATGAACCTATGCCTGCTCTTTTATAAGTGAAAACAACCACGGACAACCCAAATCCCTGGATTCATTTAAATTGTGCTATGACACGAACATAGGATGGGACAGGGAGAATGGCCACTTTCAAACTTGACATTTACTTAACAAATAATGTTTTACTACTAACACTAAAAGTCTACAGCTTAGACTGTTCATTAGCTCTAAATTAACATACTATTTAAATGAGTTTACTTCTGAATGAAGTCTTATAGCACACTATCAGCAAATTCTGCACACATAGCCTTATTTTATACAAAGCTATATTTAAAACAAGGTGTACTTTGTACTTACAACAATTGGACAGATAGTGGCCAACTGATCATAAAGGTATCTGGCCTCAGATATGCTGCAGGCTTGGAATGTCACCTGTTTAAGAGTGCAAGTTATTAACAACAACAAAAATATCACTAGCATCCTCCTCATACAATAAAGTCTGACATGGAAGATAGCTGGAGAAAATGACAATGCTTAATGCAGGAGTTTTGTTACAGTGCTTTGGGTGACTTTAACTAGAAAATATATTTAATATGTACAGCTGTACATGGACAACTCATATAAATAACCATGTTCCTAAGTGAAACAGTCTAACAACTTAAAAAAGGAAAATAAAATACAGCATAGTGAAGTTCAACAAGGCATTTCCTCTCTGGCTTACCTCCTCCTACAGCTTCCCATCACTGCAGTTAGCAGAGGACTTAAAATTTTTACGTAAAAGTTATTTAGAGATGCTAAGGATAATTTTCAAAAGTACCCTGGTGGCAGGAAGGGGACAGCTTGGAAGGGGGCAAGACTAGAAAGCAGGGAAAGCCATCAAAAACCCTGCATCTGACAGCACAGTCTAAGGGCTGGGGAAGGGGCCTGCAAGTTGAAGCGGCAGGCTCTTGGGATTAGTGGGCAGTGAAGAAAGAGATGACTCGGGTTTTGATTTAGGTGTTCCTAGGACATAAAGGAAGAAAGGTTACAGAGAAGGGGGTGACATGACATGGTCAGCTTATGAATCCAAGGAGCCCTATAAGTGGCTGGGTCTACAGGGGAAAAATCTGAGCTGAAGAACTATTTGGTAGGCTCAGCCATCCTTAAGATGAGGAGATCCCCCTTGCCAGGAAGCCTCACCTGAGGGGCAAGTAAGACACAGAAAAGGTAGGCAGTGAGAAAGATCACATAATTGATAAGCACAAATCTTCTAAAATAATCACCCAAAGGAAACCAAAAAATATTCTGCCTTCTTCCACAGGGAAGTGTGGTGGTTGTGGTAGAAGGAGCAAGGAAAATAAATTGTGTTTGTATTAGCATATTTGTCATACTTGAAAACTTTGAACTCGCAATTTTTTTCTACTATGGCTACTTAGTAATAACAGTTTAAATTCAGTGTTGGTGCAGGAAATAATTTACGTGCTTGAGTTGAAATAATATCAGCTAAATGAGTTTATGTTTATAATCTCGACTCATTAGTTCTAATAGTCTTAGCTATGTTCCAACTTTGCTTTATAAGAGTAGATAACTTCTGTGGGAGACTCAGAAGTACACCTGTTGAACTGTAATTGTATTTCATACCAGCGTGGTGACTACAGAAAACAAAACAATTTCATGTCCCGACCTTCTTATAATTTCCATGTCATACTAAATTGGCACTACATTTCAGTTAAAAGGTGATGATAATTAACTAGCCATTATAGATGGAGAAGAGCCATGCTACCGTCATCAAGGAGTTTCAAAGGTAAAAGTAAAGATTGAGGGGAACTAGCAATTAGGTCACTGACAATCAAAGCAAGGAAAGTTTCTGCAAAGTGAGAACTGAGAAATCGATTTGTGTGTGGCAAGCATTAAACATGAAGAATAGAAAGATGATAAGCAAAGTCTTCATGTATTTGTTGTGAACTCATCACTTAAATACAAGCAGGAGGAATCCGTCTTGCTATGGCAAAATTCTAATATACTGGGATACCAAGTATGTTGGGACAGTGTATGATACCTACTTACCACTTAACAAATATTTATTAAATTAACAGAGTATTGTGAAGGAAATCAGTGCTAAAGAGGAGAATGCAGGGACAAAAATGTTGAGATCCTGGAAAACTATGATCCTAAAATGTCAAATTCATAAATGGAATTAAGGTCGGGCATGGCGGCACACACCTGTGATCCTAGCAAGTTGGAAGGCTGAGGCAAGAGGATCAAAGTTCGAGGCGAATATGGGCAACTTTGTGAGATCCATCTCAAAATAAAAATAAATAGGACTGGGATGTAGCTCAGTGGCAAAACAGCACTGGGTTCAATCCCTAGTACCACACAAAAAACCAACAAAAATTACTTTGAAACTTTTTTTTTTTTGCTGCTTTACTATTATACACTATTTTTCCTGTTCTACTTATGAGAAACAATGAGCAAATTCTGTGGCTGTTTGTGGAATTCATCTCCTTTGCCACATACTAAACATTATCTATATTAATCATTCTTTGAGTGGTCATTGGGAAAAAAAACTTAATACTAGACTCATGACAAAGCTTAAATCAGAGAACTATATCTTCACACAACACAATGTTTATCATCTACCATTAAGGCACATTTATTGGTACATACAGTGTTTCAAGGGAAAGAATATCCCTTTGTAACTATATTAGAACAACTGTGCTGTCCTTGGCTGAACATCCTGGTTTGTTATTAAACCAAAAAAAGACATGGTACTTCAGAAAGCACTCATACAATTTTAAAGACATGCACTGTAAGTGCCTGAACTTACTGGTTCTCTTTAAAAATATTTGTAATTAAGATAGGAAAGCAGATATGCAATTAAAAGTCAAAGGATCTCTTTTTAAATTAGGTGTGACCATTTGTAAGGAAACTTCCTGAACTGTGTTTCTTTAGAAGCCACATATCTATGCCACCTGTATATGTTAGGAAAATAGAAAAAAACAAGACAAAAAACCCTTATGTTTGGCCATGTTAGCCATAATCAGCATGGAAAACTCTGACTTACGCATTCATTTGGACTGCAGTTTTAAAAATAAACAGATTGGAGGTACATGGGCAAGAAGATGCGTGAAGTGATGCAGCTGTTTGAGGTGAGAAGCGTGCTGGGTTTCTTGGCCTCTGTGTTGAGAGCCATCAGGCTGTGTGTGCACTGCTGCAGGCCCCTAAAGACTGTTTCTAATTAGCTGAAGTAATTACAACTGGAGAAAAATCTCCCTGGACAATGACAAGCACTGATACAAAATTTGAAATTCTCAAATTGAAAATTCATGTTTTGTGCAACTTCCTACTCCTGCTATACCATGATTTTAATCAAATTAAAGTTTAAAACAAACATTTGTTTGCAATTAAATAAATATCAGCATAGAGTAAGACATAAAAGGGGCCTTGACATAAACCCTTCTCTCAACTGAAAACTGAGAAAACTGATCCAAAAGAAGTGAAGGGAGTTACGGAACACTTGAGCAGAGAGAGCTAACAACTGACTGCAAGCCCTTGTACAACAGGCTCTGTGCTCTCCCACTCAGGTCCAGAGTGACTTGGGCACAATCACTGCCAGGGGCGTCAGTATTTCAATCAGATCCAGGAAAAATTTTAAATGATTAAACAGAGAAGGGCTACTTTACCTCCTGAGTAACTAAGCTCCAGGGCAAGGCAAACACAGATCGCTAAATATTTATTCCTGTGTTACCACTAGGTGGCTTCTCATGAATAAAAAAATTTAAAGCCTAGTCTTTCCCTTGGATCACAAATTCACTGGAATACTTCCATGATAGCTCACTTTCAGAAATAACAGATTTGAGCCATGTTTAAGAACCTCACCACCCTGTCATTAGGTGGCAGTAAAAAATAGGTACATAAAAGGAATTGAGACAGTGATCAGGGACGCTCTATGTTTTCAGTTAATTAATAACTATATACCATTGTGGTGAACTGTAGGCTCTAGAATCCTTAGTCAAGAAGTTTTAAATGGTGCTGGAGTGGTGGCTCAGTGGTTACAGCATTTGCCTAACATGCAAAAGAACGTGAGTTCAAACCTCAGCACCACGTACACAAAGTGTCAGAGCAAGAAAACTAAATAAAAAATTGATTCTCTTCCTCTCTTTAAAAAAAATAACTGTTTTAAATGAATTTACCAAAACAATCTCATTACTTTTCAGAAAGACATACCCGCTGCATTTCAACCTAATTAAATGTAATTTTTTATATAGGAAACATGCATATATAAAGAAAAGTTAGTACAGAAATAGAAACAGATGAGGACATTTTGCCTCTGTAGATTTGAAACAATACCTGGAGACAGCAATTTCCCATCCCAAATCCCATGGCATCCATGTAAATATGATCTGGCTTCGAAGCCTTTGTTGCCTCATCATCCTCAGGAAACATTTCTATAAATGGAGATGGTGTGTTCTTGTCCTTAAATACTGTATTATTGATTTTGGGGGGGAAAGGAAATGGTGAGAGTCAAGGATTAAACAAATGAACAGGTCATTCTCCCACGCCACCTCCTCTTTGTAGACTTACTTGGTACATTAATGACGACCTTTTCTCCTCTCCTGTGCCGGATGTTTCTTGTTAGGGTACTAAAACAGATAACCTAATGTCATAAATTGGTCACCTAAGATCCATCACATACAAGAATTTGACCATATCCAAATGAATGGAATAAAATCCTACCTCAAACTAATATGCTAAGATAATCCTACAGAAAATGCATGTGTCAAGTTACTCTAAAGGAACTTCATGAAAGAAGGTTTCGTATTATATCAATTCCTTGGCTCTTACTTGAGAAGGCTATTCACCCCACTGCTCAGCCTTGTACTTCCAAAGCTTCCAGTTATTCACCAACTCAATTTCAGGTGTTTAAGGTCTGCCAAGGTCTGATTCACTCTGTTTTTAACACATATTAACTGCAAATTTAGTCAAATTTAAGTGCTTATTTCCCCAGGCATGTCTGGAGCCCCAATGTCTACTTCTCTCCTCCAATCTAGAGGCCTATGCTGTCTGTCTAATTTAGATGCTACCAGATACAATGTGGCCACCAAGCACTTGAAATGTGACTAGCCTTAATCAAACATACTGTGAGAGTAATATACACCTGGTACACTTAGTATAAAAAAGAAAGAAAACTTATTGTTTGAAAATATCCAATACATGCTGATTAACAGTTTAGATGCACTACGTTAAATAAGATATATTATAAAATCATGTTCAGCTATTTTTAATTTTAACATGGTTAGGAGAAAATTTACAATTACATTTGTGGCTCACATTACACTTCTATTGGAAGTGCTGTGATTAACTCAGTTTAAATGCCACCTCTTCCATAAAGCCTGTGCTTTAATCCCCTTGGTCAGAAGCACCCTCCTTTCTCCAAGGAGGATCTTTAGGCATCTGTCATAATCTATCTTTTCTTGCTGATGAATATTTCATGCCCTTTAAACACAAGACATTTGAAGTTGGAAACTATATTTATAAAATGTGTGCCTCTCACAAAAGACTACACATAGCAGATGTGGATGCCTGTTAAAGGAATGAACACAGCATCCCTGAGTACTCAGGGTACAAAGCCAAGCTGGTGTCCCTGAAGCAATTTAAAACTTAAGAATTCAACTCCAAAGGGTGGGAGCATTGTTTCACATGTGTAAGGCCCTATGTTCAATTCCCAGTGCACCCCTGCCCACACACAGAGTGAAAAATTAAACTATAAACTAACAGAGCTAGAAGTTAGCTGAATAGAAGGAAGAAAGTGCCTCTTCTATATGCCAGATGCTGTACAGGTTTTTTCCTTACTGTCACTGGGTACCGAATGAGATGATCACAGCTACTGGTGGTAACTTAGGGGGAAAAGGTAGGACTACCTGAGGGAAAAACGTCCCCAAATCAGTATGTTTCTAGAACTAGGACTGAAAAGAATATGCTCATTAGAAGAGGAGGATGGTGGAAAAGAACAAATCAAACCTGGATGCAAGAAGCAACACTTAGTAACCTTGGCTTCTGAAGTGCGAGCAGGTGTGTGTCTGTCGCCTTTTCTGTAACTCAGGAAAGAAGCCAGAATTCAGAAACTGCTCAAAGGCGATTCCCAGGCTAACACCATTACTCAGAGAGCAGAGGTCTGAGCAAAGAGCATTTCAACATAGCCATACTTACCTGAAACGTGGGTGCTTATTTATCGCTTCATCTGGAAAGAAGAGAGACTTGGAAGCTCCTCCTTCAACTGGGTTGGGTTTGTACTCAGGCAGTGTAAACCCAGGACAGCCTAATCTACAACAAATTGAAGAACTAAATAGATGGTATTTGTCTTTAGGAATTAATTGCCTATATTCTTGCCATAATTTGCAACTGCTAAAAAAGCCTCATTTCTATTATTTCCCTCTGAGGGTATAGCTCAGGTTTTGTGTTCAGGAGACATTCTGGGTGCTGGGCTTGTGGTTTGTCATCTCACTTCAGAGCCTGCTTTTGTGATTCCAGCCCACCACTGACCTTATTAGTCACCACTCACTCTACATCTATGGAACATTTACTTAGGTTCTTCTAAGAACTGGTGATGTTGTCACTGGTTACAGATGCTCATACACACTTCCATGATGTCCATCAGCTAAATGCAGGTTATCTTTGGAGCCTGTACACTACCTGCTCCAATCTCCTGACAGGCTTTGTCTGAATCTTGAGGTGGTCACCTCAGGAACACATCAAGGTTGGGCTGTTTCTCTGGTGTAACCATTCACCCCCAAGAGCTCACTCTGAAGTTCAAAACCCAACCCTATTATCTTACTTGATCATCTCAAGAAGAACTCTAATTTCAACATAGAAAACTGAGGCTCCAAATTTGTTCCTAGTGTAAAGCTCAAATTCTACCTCACTAGCAGTGGAGCTACCAGTTCTTTCAAGTTTGGAACTATAAGGTCAATGTTAAGTGTGTTGTGAAGGAGGACAAAGACTAACAAGATTAGTGAAAGCAAAACAAGAGAGGCTCTTTTCCAGGGTTTGGATCACTGGTAAGAAACTTTTTGCTTGAGGGCCAAGACTAGCCCACACCTTATCTTTTTTTTTTTTTTTTTTTTTTAATTTTCTTTAGAGAGAGAGGGACGGTGAGAGAGAGAAGAATCAATCTTATTTAGTTTTCATTGCTCCAACACTTCATTGTATATGTGGTGCTGGGTTCAAACTTGGTCCTAGCGCATGCCAGGCAAGTGCCGTAATTGCTGAGCCACTGCTCCAGCCCTCCCATAGTTTATCTTTAACCCCTATCTTTCCTAAAGTACCTGCTGGCTGCCTACATGTACCTTGTGAACAACTACTGAAGCTGTTAGTCTTCTCTGGAAAATAGTTTCAGTTATAAAGTATTCGGAGAATTCCATGCATCACCTGCTGTGAGTCTGCAATTTCAGGATAAGTCCTTTAGGAGAGTGAAATGACAACCTGGAGGATTCCTCACTAGCAGAATCAAGCAGGGGAAGGCGGCTGAACTCAGATCTACAAATACCAACAGCACACACTGCCTTCTAGAGCAGTGCTGGCCAACGGAACTTTCTGAAATGATGGAAAAGTTTAACACCTGTGCTGTCCAAATCAACATGGAGACAATTGCCACAAGAGACTAATGAACACTTAAAATGAGGCCAGCTGGAATTTCATTTTATTTAAGTTTAATTAATTTAGATAGCCACATGATTGTCGTTTTAGACTACAGTTCCACACTACAGAGCTTTGCCTCTTTACAGAAAAAAAATCACTGCTTACACATTTAAGCAGAGTATTCTTTCTCTGTCAATCCATAACAATAAAATTCACCATTCATTGTCAGTATAAGGGGAGGTTTCTAAGAATTAAATCACTAATAATTATTCTTGTACAAGTCCAAAACTACCCTATACATATGGCTAGTTTTTTTTAATTACAGATTTTTATAATCAAATTTATTCCTCTGTCTCAACTCGCCCTTCACAATGGCTTAAGAAGCCAAAACTTTTTAAAAGGGCAACTTATATGAGCCATTCTCAACTGAGCTAGTAGACACAGTGGGGTTAAATCAAATACTTTACTTTGTGGCCCAGAAAGAATCACCACCATCTAACAATTCTGGCTGGGTGTGGTGGCAAACTCCTGCAATCTCAGCTCTGCCAGAGGATTCCAAGTTTGAGGCCAGCCTGGGCAACTCAGCAAGACCCTGTCTCAAAATAAAAAATTAAAAGGGCTGGGGATGTAGCCCAGAGGCACAGCACCTCTGGTTTCAACCCCAAATGCTGCAAAACAAACAAACAAAAAACTACATATTTTAAAATATAAAACAGTTCTGGTTTGTTACAGCCTCCTGTTCCATTTCATTTTGCTAAGTGAAATGCATAACGCTATTGATGTTAAGGAGGGGGAAGGGAAAATGTAAGATACTGACTTTTCAAGTTCACTGAAGTTGTCAAACAATATCTGCAACCTGCTTCCTGACCACTACACTACTATTCTAGGGTTTTCACAAAAATTATGTATAATAGCCCTCATGTCTCTTCTCTCTTCCAGTCAATTGGCTGTGTTCCTCAACTGAGCCCACTTACCCTCTCCTAAGTAAGCCTCAGCACCTGCTCCACAGCCATTATGCTATAGCCCACATGAAGGCCGAGAAGCAAAAATGTGATACTACCAATCCAACCCCACCTTCCCAAGCCAAGGCCTACTGCTTTCAGGATGACAATCAGAAATCTTAGCTAAGCTGACCTGGCCACCAGCTACCCACCAGCCTCACCCTACACTTGCTCCTCCTTCTCAGCTTCCTGGTCATACCAGCTCACTCGCTTTCCTCTAGCTTCCAGTAGGCTTGTGCTTGCCTGGGTTATCCCAGGACCTGTGTGTAAGTCACTCTCTTTCCCTAGGACACAACTCTGCTCCCCACTCCTGTGAAACTCTTCCTAGAGCTTTGAATATCACTTCAATCATCCTCCCCTAGAGATGCCTTTCTCCATCCCAGAGTCCATCAGCAGCGATGTCACTTTCTAGGCTCCATGTCACTCCCTCATGGCACTCCCCAATCCAACATTAATCAAATGTGTGGGAATTTGACTAATTTGTTTTCTCCATGTCCACAGAGAGAAGTCTGTCTGTTTTTATTCACGGTGGCAAGTCCACGCTGCCTGGATCTGGTGCAAAGCAAGCAATCCGGGCCTAATACATGGCGATAGGGTGAATGTACCAGCAGCAACCAAAACAAACCCTCCTCGCACAAGTGGGTTTTTTAATCTCTGGCAGGAAAAGGGAAGTTGCAAATGGAATGAATCACATAAAATAAGGAGATACTTCTGTAGGCGCTTTATTTGTTTGTAGGAGACTAGGTCTGGTTATGTGGCCCAGGCTAGCCTCAAACTTTCAATCCTCCCTTCTGAGCCTTCCAGGTAGCTGAGATTATAGGTGTGCACTACCCAATCTCTGTGTTTTCTGATTAACTTAAGGTTTCAACTACTTTATTTAGATGTTACAATGGAGATCTTAAAAAATAAAATTCCTGGCAGGATGTGGTGGCATGTGCCTAAGGCCCCAGCTACTTAGCAGGCTAAGGTGGGAGGATCACTTGAGTTCAGGAGTTTGAGACCAATCTGGACAACATAATGAGACCCCCCCCATCTCATAAGCTAACAAACAAAATTACATACATGTATTCCTTAATAAATATAAAAAAATAAAGATCCCATTTAAAAGTCCCCCTAAGATTAATGGTATGACTCTGAATGTCTGTGTTCATTATACACATTTATCAGAAGAAAAGAGGTATTAAAATAGCTCAGTGTATCTTGGCCATGGAAATCAAGCCCCAAAGCTCTTTGGAACTCTGAGATGGTGAGTGCACTCTCACAATCTGATAGACCTCTAGCACAGACCCGTCAGGGTTATGATCGGGTACAACTGCATTCTTACACCAAGGTGCTGTGTTTAATAGGATATTCATGCATCTCACTCTAAGCTGAGAACATAATTTCACTATTATATTTACTTTCAGGTACTTTCTATTCTAACTAGATTTGGTGACAAAACCTAACCAAGTCATTCTTCTGGGTACCATATTCAAACATGACTCATTTTGTTCATATTGAACATACACCCAGAGTCCACTGAGGGCACAAGTGACTCTCTTGTGTCCTTCAGTACTGCTCAACCATGTTCTCAGCTTAGAATGAGGTACATTAATTGCCTACCTATTAAACACAGCACCTTTATGTAAGAATGCAGTTCAACCTGATCATAAATCTGATTTATCTGAGTTAGAGATCTGTCAGATTGTGAAAGAATGCTCACCTCCTCAAAGTTCAGAAGTGCTTTGGGGGGTTGGTTTCCACAGCCAAGTACGCCTGATACATAACAGTGGGCAAATGTTCCTTTTTGAAAGTGCGTGAGGGAGTGACCACTACAGTTCAGTGAGAAGAGCATCCTACAGTCACCAGATGACTCATTTCCTCTCACTGGGTCAGAAGTGCTCACCAGACACACGCTCCCCTCCACACTGCCAGTCAGTTGTCTCAGTGACATCATTCTCCCACCAAGCCCAGATGAGCGCTCTAACCAAGCACTTTATAAGGCTGTCACCTAGCGACCCAAGCTGGTGTGCAACTTACACTGCAGCTGTACTGTGACAGTCTACCAAAAATGGTGGTATATGAAGTCAGAACTGTCTGTAAAATGTGAGAATTGAAGGTGACATGCTGGGATGGAACGTGCTTTCCTAATAACCTACAACTCTGATATTCCTTCAGGGACGTGTTGATGAGAACTAACCTGGGAAACGAAGTTATGGTGCAAAGAGCCTGATTTTCTTCTAGTACAGAAGTAGCCTCCTTCCGGCGTTTTCTCATGTTGTCCTCAACAGTGTTGAACTCGGACATCGTTCCTCCGTAGGGCTGTCCAGGCGTCCCTTCAATCATGTAACTCCCATACTCTGGCCTCCAAAGGGTAGGATGGCTACAGAGGAGAAACAGTTTTAATTTCACCTGATTCTTTTGCTGAAGTCTAGTTAATTTTTATAAGTTTTAAATTTTGCTTTAAAATATGAAAAACGTTAGGTACGATCAAAACTAAGAACTCCTTTATAAGGCTGTTAATTTTTCTATAGCTTTTCAACTACCTAAAGATTAAGAAGTATTGGGTCCAAAATATTAATAGGTAACTGAAAACACACCCAGGCCACTAGATCACTGTGCAGGACAAAGCTAACCTACTATGCAGGAATGAAACTAAGACCTTAAGGTCTTTCTTTCAGGTTTTGGCTTCCCAAAAAAACTATGAAGAAAATGGAACTACAGATCATATGCTCTCTTTCCCTCTTTATGCTCTTAAATAAATATTTTAAAAACATCATGCCAGCCATAAAAATCCCATCTGCAAGTTCTATCTGGCACCAGAGAGTGTGATTCCAATTATGTTTCAGCAATGCATTTAAGAAACATTTACTAGTAGTAAATAAAATGTTTAGCTTAACATACTATTTTGAAACATCAATGAATTTAATTCCAACAGCTCAGACGTAGATATCATCTCTATAGATGAGGAAACTAAGGCACAGAGAAGTTAAGTAACTTGTCCAAGGTTATTCAGCTATCGAGCAGAGAAACCAGTATTTGAAACCCAGGGAACCTAGAACCAGGGCCTGTGCTCTCAACTGCCATGCCATCCTGCCTTCTAGAAATCTGAGAAATGATGCTGATCTTAGTAGCTCTACAGTTCCAGAAACACTAAGTCAAGCCTTTAGCACAACAACTTACTTTGGGTTTGTCCTTTCCCCCTTCTCTTGTAAAGTTTCAAGAACATCTTCTCCAGACAGGACCAATTGGACTTTTTTATTTTCATGATCAAAAGATACCAACATGTATTCCACCTATTGAAAATAATAAAGGTGAGAAGGATAACATTTTTCTAGACTTGAGCTCAGCATGATCTTTAGAACTAAAGGCAGGGAAATATGAAGGTTGGAAGGGATTCTCAGTAACTTGGGCCAGTCACATTTGCTTTATATTACAGCATATTAATAAGGCTCATTTCCATAATATGCAAACCTGCAGAAGAGGGCCAGTCAATAGTGGCCTTTTCTGAGGATAGGAATCATTCTTTGATCTTCTTTTCCTACTATTCTACTTAATATCTTATAGAAAGGTCAAAATGCCCCTTTTGACAAATTCTAGTTCAAAACAGATGTCTTGAAGCTAAGATCCTGGAAACTGAGGTTGTAAAGAAGTTGCATTTTAAAATTTATCTCCTCAATTGGCCTGCTCTAGTTTAGGAAAGTGGATACCTGGGCATTCTAGTCAAGAGAGACAGCACTTACCAGCGGATTCTTTAATAACCCTGCTACAATACAAGTCCCACTTTTGGACTTGTACTCCAAGTCCACCAAATGGACTCCAAAAATTAGACACCAAAAAGTGGACTCCATCAATGTGGACAAGTTATTTTAGAGGTTCTAATAATTTGGTTTTGGCATATCACAAATAAGACAACTTTCCTACTCTGAAATGGTACAAAACTTCCGAAGCAGACAGGCTGGTATATTTATACAATACCTGGTGGAATTGTGACAAAAACAGGGCTACATACCAGCGTAAAACTTTTCTGGGCAGAGTACAACTAAAATCTACTTTTGTTTTCCCTGAAATAGCATACTTTAACCATGATAGTTGGTGTGAAGAGTGAAGATTACGAATTACTAACTACAAAGTAGATAAAATACCATTTATCCACATGAAGTGAAAAAGCATGAAACTGAGCTATTCAGGCAAACACCTGAACATATCTTCTGCACAAGGTACCAAGACAGTGAGTAAGTATAGAGAAAAAGTGGCAAAGTGGGGCCCCACAAGGCACAAAAGCCCTAGATGCATTTGGTTTGGCTTATAATAGAATTAAAAAAAAAAAGGCAAGAAGTAGTATAGCTACTATTCCCTGACACATCACATGTGAATCCATATTCCTGCCTCAAAAACAGTGCCCCTGCCCTAGAGGCCAGCACTTAACCTGTGTCTGCAGGGCTGGGATTGGGTGCTGTCTTCTGGGGGTACACACTTTGGAGTGCAGTACCTGTTTCCTTACCCATGTGTTCCTGCTGAGTCTTGGGAGGCATTTGAGTCAGCAATCCCCATCACAGGAATGGTAATGTGCAATGTTTAAGAGACTGATTTGCCTTTCAGCTAAAAGGGGAAATACTGTGACCACAGGAAATAACCTTGCAGATTTAAACAGCAGCCAAACACCAATTAAACAAAAACAAAATCTTTCGATTTACTTTTACTTGTCATCTTATTGATGAATTTAAGCTCCTGATAAGATTTTTTAGTTCAAGAAATCGGTAAGAATGTTTGATTTTGGTATGTGAACCTGAAAGAAGATGCCAGCACCATTCCTGTGTCTACCGACTGAAAACTGCAGGCTGCAGAACCTGTACCGGCTTCCCACATCGAGTACAGGCAGGCAAGACAGCATCTACAGATGCCCCACTCCTGGACAACTAAAACCTAAAAGAGCAGGGTGCTTTGTGAAGGCTCAAGATAGGTATATGACCAGTCCTACGAAAGGAAAAAGAAAAAAAAGATGGGTGTATGTCTTTAACTGAGCAAAATGAGAAAGGATGTGCCACGAACTCTCATATACAGTTCCGAATCTTTAAAGCTACCATGCAAACGTAGATATGAGCAACCATTTGACTTCAAGGCCTAGTACACCTTACTGCTAGGACTACAGAGGCTGCCAATCTTGGTAAGTGCTAACAGGCTTTTCATAAAACTATTTATTGTAAGCAACGAGGCAGCAGAGTTATTGCACTAGCTAAAATCTCTCAAATGGATGATGCCTCTGTTTTATCAACTGGGCCTGTCATTATGTCAGAGAAGCAGAGATGTAACTAAGAGTTACACTCATAGATTTAAATGGATTAATTAGTGCATATTGTGAAGTCTAGAATGAAGCCTGCTTGACCATTTTTCTTCCTTCCCCCTTCCTCCCTCCTCCCTTCCTTTCTTTTCTTTTCTTTCTTATTTTAGGGATTTTTCCAGCTTCCCTAGCACTGGGGATTGAACCCAGGGCCCCACTGGCATGCTCTATCTGGATCATTCCTAACTCTCCTAGCTGCAAAGAGCCTTCCTTCTTCATCTACTGGCTGCACCACATCTGCCTGTCATCATCTGTTTAGAGGAGTTATCTTCTTAACCAGATAACACGCTTCCTGAAAGAAAGAGAGATACCCCACTGCCCTGGCTTACTGGGTCTGTATCACTGGAAAATATTCATTTCCAAAACAAGCAAGAACTTACCAGAACTTTGGCTAGTTTCCTAGTTTTGAATAAACAAAAATTCAAATCCTTAGTTTTAAAAATTGGTCATAGCCCCCACGTTTAAAGCATGAATTGGGCAAAAGCATGAAGAGGAAAAAAAGCTCAAATTCATTCTAAGTTTTTGCATCAGCTGAATGGATGACATTTAAAATGTTAACAAACCAGACTCTCCTTAATTAAAAAAATAATCATCCCATGATCTCAGTAGGATAGTGAAACTGAAAAACATCAGAATATTTACCAAATGAGAAAAGAAACACAGACCTACTTTTTGTTAATGCCTGAATTCTAATGGAAACCTTAAGAACTTTCTGAACATTTTTCAGACAAATTTAAGGTTTTTTGAAATACTTGTCTTCCAGCCACCCTTATTTTCCATCCTTCCTCAAATGGTTTTTTAACCTCTTAATTTTTGTTATTTCATCCTGCCTGCCTCTGACACATTATTTCTAATTCTACACCATATAAGCACTTAATAAACCAAATCTTTAAAAGCCAAAGGACAGCTGACACCAGGTTTGATTCAGTCACCTAGATGATGAGTGATAACAAAAAGTGACATAGTCAATGCTTTCCCATCTAAAACACCTAAAGCAAAAAACAAAATAACAACAAAACACTTAAAGCCACAATTATTTATTTTATATATGAATTTTGCTCCTATCTTAAAGTTCATTTTTGCATCCAACGGAGAGGAACAGACAAAATTAAAGAGAAAATAATGAAAAAGGCTAGAGGGAAGCCCTTCCATACCAAAACATCATGGTACAGAAACGAATTAAAATATATAGTAGTTTTCCTTCTTCAAGATTTTGCTTTCTGTGGTTTCCAGTTATTCTCAGTCCCCAATTAATATTTGTCTTGACTTTTTTTTTCAAAATTTTTTTATTAGTTTGACATAGTCTTACATATTGGAGGGAATTGTGGTTACATATTCATGGATATTGACATAGTGAGATAGCAAGTTAAGGCCAATCCTAGACCAGGATCTACCCCCCTTCATCCATTCCCCAAACTCACGTTTCCTCTGTAATCCCACCATACTACAGTTTGAAATGAACATATAGATGTGTAGTAATTGTTGACATTTCTGAGTTTCTCTGTCAGCCTGTATATAGCTTGGTTTCTAATAGGAGTTGTGTCTTGACTTTCTTCAGAGAAACCAGCCACATGATTTTTATTTCAGAGTATTATATTTTGTTATTAGTTGTTATCAATGTCTTATTGTGCTCAATTTATAAATTAAACTTTCTTATAGATAAGTCTATATAGGAAAAACACAGCATACACAGGGTTTGGCATTATCCATGGTTTCAGGCCTCCATTTGGGGTCTTGGAATATACCCCTGAAGATAAGATGGGACTACTATATCAGCTTCCTAACCAAACAGACCATAAGTCCGGAATTTTAGCATCATTTCTCATGTACACTGCACACATACACAATTCTAAAAGTATATAACCAAAGAGCATTATAAATGAGGTGCAGAGTGAATAATTCAATTACATATAATTAACCCATTAAGTCCCAAGTTATCAATTCTTCAAAGATTTCAATGAAACCAACACAGGTGCAATAAAATAAGCTGTAAATCATAAACTAGAGTTTATATATCCTTTATCATTAATAATAAAAATATTATATTGTCCAAAAGTCCTATTTATAGAACAATTTGTCTTTTGCATATATATGCCATCATATAAATAAGACATTTGGCAAAAGTGGCTGGGATGATGGAACAATATGGGTTAGCAGGAAAGAAACAAAAAGCCACCACCACCCATCTCTATTCTCCACTGTACATGAAAGATAGGACTTAGATAGGACTTAGGTTCTCTGCTATTTAGTCACCATCAGTTATCTTTAAATGTGAAAAAGAGAATGAGCCCAAGAAAGAGCTGAACACTTTGCAAGTCACTCATATTTTAAATGTGTACTACTTTCTCTCTAGATAAGAATTAAAATTCCTTACATTTCTATTGCTAAAAGGCTAACATTTATCCCAAAAGAATAAAAGTCACTAATCACTAATGTCTCTGAGTTACTGAATCAAGGACAAAGATGTATAAAAGATTAACATTTTCTTTGCCTTATATACTATACAGTGTTGCTAGGAACAGCCTGGGCACAATAATCCTCAAGTCATTTAATGCATTTAATGTCTGAGCAAGGGTGAGTTGCCTTATGTTCATCTGAAATTAGGCCAATAAAAAATAAAGCATCTTAACGGAGGGTGATATAAATACTCAGAGCAATGCTGAATACAGAACACACAGCAAAATACCTATGGTATTAAAGTTTAAAATAACAGTTAACAATCCAATTTTAGGATTTATGTCAAGTCTTTAAGTAGCATTTGCCACTAGTGCAAAGAGAAGATTTTCCTTTCTCCTTAGTTTTATACCTTTTGAAACTCTTCCTTGAAGGTACAAACTTCTGGGAGCTTAGAATTTTAGATATAGCTAGGCATTTTATAAAAAATACTAATTTCTTCTTTTTTTTTCTTTTTGAGGTATTAGGAATTGAACCCAGGGCTTTGCATATGCTAGATAAGGACCACTGAAGTACATTCCCAGCCCTTTCTTAAGCTGGGTCTCACTAAATTGACCAGCCTGGCCTCAAACTTGCAATCCTCCTGCCTCAGCCTCCGAGGTAGTTGGTGTTACCACTATGGTGTTATGCACCACCATAGTGGACTAAAACACTAATTTCTTTCCATAGGTACATTATTATTCTACATAATCATGCACTGTTACATATTCATATATACATGTAACAATTTGGTCAATTTCACTCTCCAGTACTTTTCCCTTTCCCTCCCCATGATCATCTTCCTCTATTCTACTGGTCTTCCTTCTACTTAATTTCTACTCCCTAGAAGTGAAAAACATTGCTTAATTAGGAAATAATCTAATTCCATAAGACTGAGAGCTCTTCATGTGGGAAGATTATACTTTGAGAAATTTCCTTTGGTTATATAAATTAGAACTAAGAAATTTCTTCTCTCAAAAGTATTTAACCCATCACATCCTACTTCTGGAGAGAAGGAACCTACCACCAAATCCTTGATGGGTAATAAGCCACAAGATACTACATTCCTTGCAGACAGTGGGGTGAGATTTCGTACACCCTGGTCTATATCCAGGCAATCTGGTCTAGAAGGGCAGGACAGTGAAAGGTTCCACAACACTAGGCCCAGGAAGAGTGGACATGCATGGCAGGGCCTCCAGTGGTCCTACAGAAGGTTAGGGCTCAGGGGCAACTCCTCCATGCCTCTCTTGGCTCTCTTCCACTGGCCTACGCAATAATTTTCATTTGCTTGCTAGAAACACCTGTTGCTCCTCAGAGACCTCGTTTTTCTCCTCCCACACCAACTCCTAAACAAACCCAACCACTTAGAGGGTCAAGCCTCTACTGAAATCAGATGACTAATCAGTGCCAAAACACAAACACATCTTACTGCCCTCCCCCAAACATTATCCCCTTTGCCTTTTCATCCTTCAGGAAAGCCCTGGAGTGGGGACTGACTGGGAAAAGGTGAGGGCCTACAGATCCTTCAAAATTAATACAATTTTCTACAGCATGCCCAACATACTCCCCTGGGGAACTGCTATCAGGCCTGTCAGGGTTGCAACCCAACCTCGAGAGATCATGCCACAACGGTCTCCCACAATATTAAAAGTTAAAGTTCAGGACCGTGCCTTCAGTCCTGTAGACATTTTTCTCACCCAGCAAACACACACACACACACACACACACACACACATACACACACACACAATTAACGATCATGTTGTTTGAACACTTTCAATCATTAAGTTGGATGGCACCATTTCCAGATCTAGCATGACACCGAAACTTGGAGTACCCAAAGGTGCTAGCCAAAGGGATGCTACTTAATTTTTAATCAGTCATAGCTACATAAGACTGGGATGGCAAGATCTAAAGACACTGTTTAAAATAGGCAACCTGGTCAAGGGTCGAATGTTTTCGCTCATTTGAGGAGACTGGAGCTAAATCCAGGCTTGGGTAAAAGGTAATCAAACTCATGTATTAGACCCAGCAACGGCATAGCAACACATAATCCAGGGCAACCATAGATTTGTGGGGGGTGGGGAGGGAGAATAGGGAGACAAGCAACAATGTGTCATACTCTTTACCCCCCTGAGAATCCAAATAATACTTATGCAATCATTTAATTCTGGAAAATCCACAATTTAAGCATTTATATCGCTTGGGGCAAAATATAAATGAATCAAGAAACTGGCGTGTGTTTGACGTGGGCGTAATTCTGGTTTAAGAACATATGCATATCATATTGTTACTTTATATGCATTTATGACTGTACAATAACTCCTTAATAAATAGTAAAAAAATAGAGTAAGAAATTCTAAGAAATGCAGATGTTAACAAAATTTGTTATGGCTCAGAATGTGGTTTAAGGCAGAATCCCACGTTAGGCATATCTATCTAGTAATAACATTACAAATATCAGAACCATCATTTTCATGGTCATGTTTGAGCAGTTTTGAGGGACCAATAAGTACAAAGTAGAAACTGTAATTCTCTTTGTGATATTTAATATATGGGGTAATATTTTAAACTGGTAACAACTGAGATGTTATATTAAACTGCCTTATGTCCCCAAAAGATAATGTTTTAGCATTATTTAAATTTATATTAAATTCTTAAAACATTTCATGTATTTTCAGAAAATAGGTTTTGGTTTAATTAAAATGTCAATTCCTACCACAGAATTACATCTGATATACTGTAGAAGATGTTTAAAATTCTAGAAACCAAAATAAACATGGCCTTACCCTGACCTGGGCTTCTGTTGGCAAGCTAAACTAGGACTTTAGTTTACAAAGCTGGTTACTTTTTATTTATAATACTCAATTTTTAACACTACATAAAAATCAATGATTTTCTCATATGATATGGTGTAACTTCCTCAAATCAGTATGTTGGCCCACACAGAGAAAACATTCTTCACATGCCTAGATTAGTAATATGAGGCCCATGTGAAAAATTTCAAAACTTTCAAAGAGACAAAGAAAATAGGAGTTGCAGGGGAAACTGTGGTGAATCTAATAGAGGAAACAAATTGCGCTGTCCATTATGTTAGCCACTATGTACATGTGGTTAGATTTTAGATTAACATAAACTAAGATTTAAAATCAATTTCTCTAGTCCCTACTGGACAGTGCACAGTAGAACATTTCTATTGCTACAGAAAGCTGTACCGGACAGCACAGGAACAAAACCCACGAGAAGCTACAAGCCTAGTATTAATTTTATCTTGGATGCACTGATGTTGGCACAGAGGAAATCCTTGAGTATAGATCTACTCTTTCATGCCTTACAGATTACACGAGACATTGATTTTCTGGGCTTCTGAATTTATGTTTCTTCTTTTTTAAATTAGACTATACCTCTGGCATGTGCCAGTTTTAACTTTCTGACAATATAAACTCAAGGCATTCCTACCTTATTTCTGAACCTAACCACAGTCTTCTCACAGAAACTGACCTCAGAAAAGGCAGGACATCAAATTAAACAATCTGATATGATGCTTGTTGTGGCCACCAATCCAACACACGCATTCTGCAATTTAGAAACTTAATTAGAATCTTCATCACATCTCATAAAGCCAGCATCAGGGCCCCCACTCAGGAACTCTATCTGGACTTTATAGCAGGTCCTACCAACAGAGTAATTCTAACTTGCTTAAAGTAGGATCTGGAAGATTTAGACTCCTTAATTAAACTCCTTCACCACCATATATGGAATTATGTGGAGGGATGAAAATCTCAAAGAGGTAAGTCAGAGCTCCTGGCTTGGGGCTGATTTTGGCTGCCTACCTGCTGCCAGGGAAGAGGTCAGCACAGGCTGCATAGCTATCAAGTGAGGTCAGCCTGATTTTCTTATAAAGGGCTCATCCTGCATCTGCCTTTTCACAGGGCTTGCCTGCCAGCAGAAGATTAGCTGGGAAGGCTGCAGTCACATTACTAAACTTGTTAGCATTTGTCCTGTGGACCGAGAAATTTATCAAGTACATTCAACAGTGTCATTTTGAGAGTGCTGGCATTTCACTGAGAATTACTGGCCATCTGGTAATGAAAAATGCTGAAGTCTGCATCTATGGTTCCAAGACACATTCGCAGCATCATTAAAAAAAAAAGGAGGGGGGGGAAGTAACAAGAAAGAGGCCACTTCCTGTACTAACAAACCATCCCCTCCTCTAGTTTTTTTTCCACCCTCAACCTCATCTCTGGTCCAAGCCTTAAAACTGTCACAGAACTCCTCCTCCTGCCTATTTGGGCCACAATACGTGAGGGAGCAGTGAAAAGTGCAGGCAATCCATCTGAACCTTGGTAACTTCTCAGTGCTTCAGACAATACCTACCTTGGAGGGGACACATAAACCCATGTAAGTGTGTGTGCAGTGCCTAATAGCATTTACACAGTGACACTCGAATGCCAGTGGTTAGTATTTACTAGCTCCAGGGCAGTGACACTGATTGATGCAGAATACTGTCTTGGAAGCATTTTTCAAAGGCTGGTTACAACACAACAGTGGACCATGGTTGAGTGTGATCAGTACTGAAAAAACAATTCAATAGAGTAGACAGAAATATCAGAATATGAAAAGGGAAGTACTATTTCAAACAAAGCTGTTTCACACAGCACTTGTTTTAGGCGCCCTGGTCTTACTCGAAAGTGAAAGTTACTAGTGTGAAATACTGAAGTTACTAATATGGAATAGTAAGTGCAGTCGGCCAAACCCAGGGTCCTTACCACATAGCTCAAGTCACTCCCCTCCCTGACACTCTTAAACGACTAACAGTCATTAAGAAACCAGCACTCTTCTCCAAGAGTGCGGGCCAGTCTCCTCAGCCTCCTCCTTTTCTACCCCCTTCTCACCCTGCTGTAGCCACACTGGTCTTTTTGTTTTTCCAGCAACTACTCCAGGGCCTCTGAAGCACTGCTGTTTCCTCTGCCTGAAAGATTTTTACCTTAGCCCTTCAGAGAACGGGCTGCTCAAGTGCTACCTCTTCTTCTGAGAAACCTTTGCTGACTCTATAACACTGCGATCAGCACTCCCTATCTCTACCCCTAAGGAGAGCCACCCACACTAGCAACTAATGCAATACTACTCTGTATTGCCAGGAACATCATTTTATTCTAGTGCATGGTCTTGTCACCCAAGGTTTCGTTTTTAGAAAGTACATTCTAAAACTTTTTATGTATGTAAGGAGGAATCTTTCTTTTTTTAATTTTTTTTAATTTTATTAGAAGTATATAGACATACAATTGAGGGGGAAACATTATCAAACCAACAGTAATCAATGTATATATACTTTGTTATCCAGGGGTAATGCCAAAACATGGATGACCACCTTGGGTTTCACCTGTTGCAGTTTCCCCCAGAAGAACTCATGCATTAAATGGGTATCTCTGGAGGAATGACATCAGCTTCTGGGATGTTCCCCCATATAGGAGGAATCTTTCTAAAATTGATTACATTCTCTTCTATCAACAAAAACATACTAAATATAATTTCCATTTTTATTAGGGTTTCAGACTTCATTGGCAATTTCGTTTCTTTAACTGGAGTTATAACAAAACAAAACCCTTACAGGGGCCGCAACTAGCCCTGTTGTTTTGTAGCTGCTCTTGGGATTGGTTCTTTTAATTTTTGTCTCAATCCTGAGCTGAGAAACTAGACAACCAAGCCTCCAAGAACTGGGGTATAAAGTATCTGGGAAAGGTTAGAGATATGCTTCTGGAGTGAAGTGCAGGAACTCTGGGTTTAGAGCAGTTCTGTTTACTTCCTAGATCTTGCTCTATTTGAGTAGCAAAGTCAAAGATCGTAACCCCTACACCTAACACCACGCACAGGTCCGAGTGAACCCAGGCTGGGCACAGGCAGGATGGATGAAAAGTACACTAGATGATAAAACTTATAAGCAACTGATTTGGGTGAATACATGAACATTTGGAGGAAAATGAATAAGCATATCACACAAACCTCTTTAGATTTGTCTGAAGCTTATAGTTCTGGGAGAATATACTTTAAAATGTTAACTTTCTAGTGTTTAAGATTAGTGCTACAATCCCTAACTCTTTCAAACACTTCAGAAAAGTACCAGCCAGCTTTCACAGGTACTTCAAAGACTTTCCTATTTTTGAAAAACTTTGGAAATCCGGGTTCCTAACTCCTGTGGTTAAACCAAATGGGGCAGAATCACATCCCAGATTCTTAATATTTTCCAGGGGAAAAGGACATGGAGTCTCTCACCTTAGGGCTTTGCTTTAATTTTGGTAAATTAGCACTGGTGCAAAATGAAAGCAATTAACGGAATCCAAAGGACAACAAGATCTGGTGGGATTCACTCCCCATGAACAGTTGTATAATCAGGAACATCTGTTTTGGGTTTTTTTTGTAATTTCATTGTGGAAATCAGTTCAGCTACCAAATCCTAACCATAACAGACATAAATACTAAGTACAAAGAAAGTTCTCTGAAGAACATTCAACAGAGTAGAACTATGGCCACCTGAACTCTGAGGACAGACCAATCCAGATGACCAAGTTTTCTGGTTACTTACGAAGATATATCAAAAACAACCTCTTAGGACTGAGGATACAGATCAGAGGTGGAGTGCCTGCCTAGCATGTATGAGGCCTTGAGTTCAATCCCAAGCACCACAAAGAAACAAATTCACAAATCACTCACATCTGCGCATGTACACACACACACACACACACACACACACAACCAAACACAACAACAACAAAAAATCCTTGGCTAGGGGACTAATTCTTAACACATGCCACAAGCTTCTGCATCTTCTTAAATGATGTCTGAGAAATACACCTTTAAGTGGGGATTCAGGAGTACCATTCTAACATACTCTTTCCATTACACTGACTTTCGCCATACACTGGTACAATAGGCTCAGAAACACTAATCTAAATGACCCAAACACACAGCTTTTCTAGTCTTACGTCTTGTTTCCTTCTAAAAATTATAACCAGGATTTTGAGGACCATATAAGCCATAAAAACATGCATGGGCTTGTGGTATTTACTCTGACTAGAAACCAAGTTTTGCTCTGTCCCAAGACCTAAATAACTGGCAACCGGCAAACCCAGTAGCTTCATTTCAGTTCTCACCTTTCCCTTCCTCTTGAAACTGCCATCATTCTTCCAATAATGGTGTCCTCCTCCCTCCACACTCTTCTTTATCAGGATCCCATGCTCTATTCCTGTTCCTTGCGTGTGTAGTCAGTAGGGTTCTGAGGCACAGCCAATGGTTCTTCTCTAAGGTCATCTCACCCTCCTCCTTGCTATTTATTTGGTATTGAAGATTGACCCTAGGGTGCTGTTTAGCCACCATCTTCAGTCTTGTGGCTGCCAAACCCACACAGCCAGCTCAGATGTTGCTCTAGCTCCCTCTCCTCACTGTATACCTGGTATTTCTACTCCATGATTGGTGGACTCCAAGGGTTTTAACCCAGAATATCCAAGCTAGGCCATCAGGAACTATTCCAATCAGGATTCCTAGTCATGTGGTCATCTATACTAGAAACCTGGGTGAAAGACATGTCTACTTCAGGGATGGCTCCCCCCAACTATCTTTTTTAATATGTACAATTTTTAATCTCTTGGGCCTTGGGCCAGACCCTCCTTTCTATCCTAGCAAATATTACATCCTGTATTGTGGATTTGTCTCTAGTGTCTCCTTCTAAACCATTTTTCACACCAATACCAAAATGATCTAGAAGAAAAATATTTGTACCATTTTTGGACTTATAATATGGTCCATTATAAAATACCTTAAATAGCCTGGATTCAACCTGCCTTTCAAGACCCCAGCTCTAGTCTCTTCCTGTTCTCTGCTCATTAATTAGCACTCCATCAACTCCAGGCACCTTCACAGTTGCACATTTGTCATGTCCTTTCCTGGCCTTCTCAACCTTTCTTTGAGATCCAACCAGAAGGGTCTTTCCATGTGCAAGATCCTAGGATCTCTAGCTACTGAGCAAATTCTTCCTCCCTTCTACCCTTTTGTCCCCACTTCTTTTCCCCACAACCAAAGACATTGAATTCTTTGAGGGCAGAGAGCTTCTCTCTTCACTCTCATGAACTAGCACAGAAAGTGTTCAATATACGATATAAATACTTAATTTAAAAGTTATCCATCATAGGAATAAAGCCTTTAGTGCATTCTGAAGCAGTTAAGATGCTAAAGCATTTGTCTAGCATGTGCAAGGCCCTGAGTTCAATGCCCAGCATTGGAAAAAAAGAATTTTTAAAAAATGAAGAATTAAAAACTTGTCAAAAGACAGAAATGTATCTATAAGCCTGCAATTCAAAATCCAATGATAGTTTTTTTTTAATTAGTCTTACAGATGCGAAAACTGTAGCACAAAAAATTATAGTTTTAGCTGGACACAGTGGCACATGCCTGTAATTCCAGCAAATTGGAAGGCTGAGGCAGGAGGATTGCAAGTTCAAGGTCAGCCTTAGCAACTTAGTGAGACCCTGTCTCAAAGCAAAACAATAACAACAACAAAAAAGGACTGGGGATGTGGCTCAGTGATAAAAGTGCGTCTGGGCACAAAAAAAAAAAAAAAGAATTTTAATTTTAGTTTTGTATTTAAGATCACACAGCTGTTTGGGGAGTCATCCAGAGCTTTGACTCATTTTCAGCCATTCATAAAAACATATGCAAACTTATAAAACTTGCATGTTCACCAAATACTGAGGAGTCATAGAATGATAATAGTGATATTAAATGACAAACTTTAATTGCATAAAAGCAAAGAAAATCATGATTTTGAAAATTTGGCTAAACCTTGGTTGTTGACAGGTGTCTTTTAACCACAGGACTGTCAGCTTTAGGCAAAGGTTACAGACAAAGAGAACAGAGATGAAATAATAGAAAAAGTGGGAAAAACTTCCATTTCCAATCAAGATGGCATAACAGGGATCAAAATTTACTCTCCCACCTGAAGCAACAATAAAAGAAGAGAGATATAAAATACATGAAAGAACTGTTCCAAAGTTACTGGATATCTGATGACAAAGGACAGAGATCTCTGAGTTACAGTGAAAAAAAAAATTAAGTGAACCTTACAAATGCCCCAGCTTATTGCCTAGAAAGAAGCTGTAGGTCATGGACAGGGAAGTAAGGCAGAACCCAGGTGACTCCCTGGATTGGAGAGATAAGCTGGAGGTATGGGAAACTTTGAGACCATTAGAGGTCATTAGATGCGTTATTGGAAAGAAGAAAACTGTACAGTGAACTCCAGAGATCTAAGTTCCTATTGGAAGGATTCAGTAGGAAATCCACGTACTGAAATGGGATTAGTACCCAAAATCAGGACAGGGTATATCCTCATCAGCAGTATAAATCATAATTCAGGTGCACTGGGTAGACTCAGTAATAACCCTAAATCTAGACTTCTCTGGATATGCCTAATAAATTGTAAATACAACTCCTGAAAGGAACAAAGCTTAAGAATATTTGCAGAAGTATACAAATATCAAGTACCCAAAAAGGTAAAATTCACAATGTTTAGCATCCAATCAACGAAGTAGGGAAATATACTCTAAATGAAAAAAGAAAAAACCAGTTGCACCTGACCAAAAAGACAAAGATGATAGAATTAGCAGCCAAATGACATTAAAAACAGTTGTCAGAACTGCATACAACATGTTTAAAGTTAAGTAAGGTTGCAGGGTAAAAGACAAAATCACAAAGTTAAATTTTTTTTCAATATATCAGCAATGAATAACCAGAAATTAAAATAAAAAAATTATGAACATTTACAGCAGAATCAAAACACATGAAATACTCTAGGATAAACCTGACAAAAAAGATGTGAAATACCTGCCCCTGAAAACTATAAATCACTGTTGAGAGAAATTAAAGGAGATGTAAATAAATGGAGAGATTTACTTATTGATAAGGAGGACGGCTCAATTTTGTTATCATATCAATCCTCAAATTAATCTACAAATTCAAGGCAATCCTCTCCGGGTTTGTTTGTGGATTTTAGTTGTTGCTACTGCTTTTTGGTAGGAAATTGCCAACCTGGTTCTAAAATTCATGTGGAAATGTTCAAAGCTAAAGTGTCAAACCAGCTGGAAAGAGAACAAAGTTGGAAAGTTGACGATTCCTGATCTCATGATTTCCTATAAAGCCATGGTGATCAAAAGAGTGTACTACTGGCATAAAGACAGGCAAATAGGTCAATGGAATAGTACAGAGTCCCAGAATAAATCCATATATACATAGACAACCAATACAGGACAAAGGTGCAAAGATAAGTGCACCACTGAAAGTAAGGAAAAGACATTCTTTTAAACACAAAATGCTGGAGCAATAAGCAAACAAAACCCTCAGCACAGATTTTGCATCAGGTACAAAATTTATAACTCAAAATGCACCAGAGACCTAATGTAAAATCTCAAGTTATGATATTTTAGAAGAAAACACAGGGGAAAATCTTTGTGACCTTGGATTAGGCAAAGATTTCTAAGACGTAACAGCATAATTCATAAAAAACAAACAGACAAACTGGACTTCAAAAATATTAACTTCTGCTCTTCAAAAGATAATGAGGAGAATGAAAACAGACTGGGAATAACATTTGCAAAGTATATATCTGATATAGCATCCAGAATGTATGTTAAGAACTCTCAAAATTGGTAGTCTGAAAACTCAAATAGACAATGTTCATATATTTCACACACACAAAATATACATAAGGCATAACTACATGAAAAGATAATCAATATTATTGGTCTTTAGGGACATGCACATTAAAATACAATGAAATACCACCACATGCCTAATGGAATGACTAAAATTAATAAGACTGTTCATACCAAATGTAAGCAAAGATATATAAGAACCAGAACTGCCATACCCCACTACTAAGAAAGCAAAATGGTATAACCACTTTGAACAAGTTCAGTAATTTCACTAATTAACAGAGTATTAATTAGCAAGCTCATTAGGATGTGCTTTGTCTAATAACACCAGCAACATCAGTAATCCCCATGTACAGTTTCCTATCTTTATTTTTTTGTTTGTTTAAAAAGAGAGGAAGAGAATGACAGAGAGAATCAATTTTATTTTTTTATATGGCTTTTCTTTCTCAAACACTTTGTTGTTTATGTGGTGCTAGGGTTTTGAACCTGGCTCCTCATGCATGCCAGGCAAGTGCTCTGACCATTGAGAAATCGCTCTGGCCCAAGTTTCCTATCTTTAACAATACATTCAGATCCCTTAAGTATGTTCAGAAACACAACTTCTGATGTTAGAAGCCCAATTAATATTTCAACATCTTACTGAACTTATACTTAAGTTTATGCTTCAAAATGGAGTGACACACAGAGTACTAATAAATGAATACAGTGCTAAAAACTTCCTTCCTTCCTTTTTGGTGGTGCTGCAGGCAAACCCAAGGCTTTACACATGCTAGGCAGGTGGGCACTCTGCATTGAGCCCTGTTCTTACCCCTTCTAGACAGTACTGTCTTCACATGGAGAAATTTGACAAAGATATCATGGATTCGTAGACTGACTCATAAATCTGGAAAGATTTTTCTACAGGAGCCAAGTATACAGAAGTAATATACCATTTTTTCCATCCTACTAACCCTTTTTTTAAAGTACAATAAAGTACTTATCCTGGGGATTGAACCTAGGGCCTCCAGAACACAAGGCACACCGTGATTTACATCTCCTCTACAAACTGGCCTTCCCTATTCACTGCACTTACACCAAAATGCAGGTAAATCTTTACTCGTGATCCAACAGTACTTCTCACCTTCCCTCCTAGGTTATGCATTTCTTTTGCCTAGAGTGCCCTCCCTGCTCCTTTTCATCTAATTAATGACTTTAGCTCTTCATGGTACTTTTTCAAAGTGGTATCTAAAGAAGAATCACAATTACCTGAAATAAGTTCCGTTTTTCTTCTCTCTCAAGCATATCTACATGCCCACACCTGCCATGGATACAAAGGAAATTCTGGGATGTTAGGAAAATGTTAAGGGTATGTTTTGTATTTATATTTTATATTTGACTATGGTGAAAGAAACATGGTTGAATATACTATGAAAGTCACTAAACTGTATATTGTAAATGGATGTATATTAATTTTATATGCAAATTATAATTCAATAAAATTAGTTTAAAAAGAAAATACACAAAATTTATATAACACAAAAAGAACATTAAAAAAACAACAGGGCTGGAGTGATGGCTCAGCAGTTAGAGTGCTTTTCTAGTTTGCAGGAGGACCCAGGTTTGAACCCCAGCACCACATACACAACCAAGTATCCGTGAAACAAAGGCCAGATGCAAAAATAAAATTGATTCTCTTTCTCTCTCTCACTCTCTCTTAAAAAAAAAAAAGAATTGAGATGAACATCAGAAGTGGTAGTCAAGCTTACTTTAGGGAAAGCTTAAAATCTCAACCTCAGGGGCTGGAGCAGTGGCTCCACAGTTACAGTGCTTGCTTGGCATGCACAAGTAAACGGGTTCAAACCCCAGCACCCATGTACACAACTGTCGGAGCAAGTCATGTGAAAAGCTCAATAAAAATTGATTCTCTCTGTCTCTGTATCTCTGTCTTTCTAAAAAAAAAAAAAAATCTCAACCTCAGGGGTAGAGATGTAGCTCAGCTGGACAGTGCTTGCCTAGCGTTCTGGAGGCCCTGGGTTTGATCCCTAGCATGAAAGGGAAGATATAGAGGGAGATAGAGGATCTGTCATGGTTTAGATGTGAGGTGTCCCCCCACGTGTGAGACAATGCAAGCAAGTTGAGGTGAAATGGCTAGGTTATGAGAGCCTTAACTTAATTAAGTTAATCCACTTGAATGGATTAACTAAGTGGTAACTGTAGGTGGGTAGGGTGTGCCTAGAGGGGGTAGGTCACTGAGGGCATCTTTGTTCCTTGGTGAGCTGAACACGCTCTATGCTTGATTTCAGCCATGTCCTGAGCTGCTATCTTCCACCACACCCTTCTGCCTCCTCTTGGGCCCAGAGCAATGGAGTCTGTGGTCTATGGACTGAGACTTCTGAAACACCTTTTCCTTCTCTAAAATTGTACCTGTCTGGTCTTTTGGTCAGAGATAAAATAGTTGACCAAAACAGGATCTCAGCCTCAATTCCTGATATATACAAAGGATCAGTTATCTGGTTTCCTAATATTCAAAAAAGAAATCTCTTAGTGCTAGTTGCTATGGCAACTTAGACCCTATCTCAAAATAAAAAAAGGACTAGGGATGTAGCTCTGTCAGTGGTAGAATACTCCTGAGTTCTGGGTTCAATTCCCAATAACACACACCCACCCACCTCTACCTCTTGGTTTAAAAAAAAAAAAAAAAGAAGGTTCCAACCAATGCTTCTTTTTTCCTTGATTTTACCGTTTAGATGAGGTTAATAAATGCTGTTGAATCCACATCCAGTGATAGCCAAGAAAGACAGAAAGATGAAATAATTTCGCTTTTTGTGCTACAGAATATATAATGACCTACAGAGGAAACCTGAATCTTTGTGATGCTTATTAAGAAATAAATCACACTAAATGTCTTATTCTAAAAAGTTAATTTAGATTTTGAAATGTAATTTAGAAATTCCATAAAAATTACTAAACTAATGGAATACAATTATATCTCACTGCACAAATTTAGTTAATTGAGAAGAAAACCCTACACAGGTGGCAAGCTTCATTCCCCAATGACAGTGGCTACTTAAATGCTATATACTGGTTATACTGAAATTTCCAAGTAACACTTTAAGCTATCATTTATGACTCTTTACTTAAGCACCTGCAAACCACTTCACTAACATTATCTCATTTAATCTCAATATATAAGGAAAGTATTGTTCCCATTTCAGAGACAAAACTGAGGTTAAGAGAGATTAAGCAATTTGTCCAAAGCTACACAGAACCTTTAATTAGACTCAGATGACTTTTGTCCATTTTAGGTAACTCAGATCTATATTACTTTTTAGAATCCCATGCTTATTAATGCTTATGCATTCTCTAAATAGTTAAGCATTCTAAAACTTAACTTAGGCAAATATGAAGTTCAAAATCAATAGATAACCAGTTCTGAATAATTCCCATCTTGGTTTTATCCATAACACACTCATAAATATCAGACACTGTATTTTCCTCTCCAAGTTCACATGGACTTTCCTACTAAGTAGAAGACAGTTTACCTTCTTGCCTTTGAGAACTACTACATTAGGTTTAAAAACTAGAAAAATATGTTCATTTGTATGGGTTACTTTCTGATACCTTTACAACCTGTACATTTCAGACTCTTTCTATAAAAGCAGATTTGATGAAAATCTCATACATTATAAATAACCTGGAGTCACACACATTTCAACTCTGATGTCTCTGCCACTAGGTAGTGGAAAAGGCCAGGCAGACAGGTAACACTGATGTGATTAGGAACAATTGAGAGTAACATTTATTACCACATTCACATCATAAATTTCTTAGATCAGTCTTTCAGTGCACCCATACCAAATTATACACAAAATCTGTTATTTGAAGACTGTGTGCAAAAGCATGTGCTTATGATTACTTTTCCACTCCTAGCGGTCAACAGAGTACCCAGGGCTATCCTTCTCACTTCTTCCTATCAACCCCTATCCTGGGGCAAATGAGGTCCGACTGAAAGAGCATAATATATCGTGGCTAGGACCTGTAATATTGAAGGTGAAACAGACACCTCTAGGCTGACTTGGGAATCTATGAATTTATAAGGTTCTCACAGGAAAATACTTTCAAGTGCCTAAAAGACAGCATATTGCAGGCCTTCATACCACCACTTTACCACTATGATTCTGGTTTGAATATGTACATTATTAAAAATCTTATTCAAGGGGACTGGAGTGGCAGCTTGGCAGTTACAATGCTTGTCCAGCATGTGCGAGTACGAAGGTTCAAATTCCAGCACCATGTACACAACTAAGTGTCAGAGCAATGAAACCCACATGAGAAACTAAATAAAAATTGATTCTCTTTCTCACTGTTCCTCTCTCTTAAAAAAAAAATCTTATTCAAAATGTACTTAAACTGTAAAGTTGGAAGGGATAAGAACTCTGACCCTCTCCTTTTCCTGGTGAGGAACCTGAAGCTGTAGATCACACAGGCCATTTGGCAGACCTTGGACTAGAAAATGATTTGAATCCTAAATCCACAGTTCTGGTGTGAAGATATAAACAGTGTTTTTAGTAGGTAGGGCACAGCATTTCTAAAGTTCTCTTCCAACCATATCTACAACCAGCTTTAAGGGCTTTCTTTTCATTCTTTCTTTTTTCTTTTCTTTTAAACCAAGTCCATGGCCCTGTAAGTGCAACATCAAATGATGAAAAGCGATGTTTGGTATCATGCTCTCACATTCCAACATATCACATCCAAAACTTTCTGTCTAGCAGGACTGTCCTTCATCTCCAGGGGCCACACCACTCACCACACCTTTCTCTACTTTTATCTGCTTTGCCTGTTTCTTAGTTAATTCCCAAGACTTCTGACCCAGTCTTCAGACTTTTATTCAGTATATGCAATAATAAGTTCCTACTCTTTGCAAGGACTCCCGCCAACCTCCAGCTTCTTCTTCACAATGCTCACCTCATGAAGGAAGGCTTTCAAACGCTGTGAACCACTGTAAGAATTTACATGGAACCTGCTCATTACACACATAAAACTAAGTAACTCAAATGTTTGACATAATGTTCTTACTATGTATGATAAATTATTTGGGGGGGGTTTCTCTTTTTTTTGGCAGTATTGGGGACTGAACCCAGGGTTGCTCTGCCACTCTACTACATTGAAAGATCTTTTTACTTTTTATTTTGTGATGGGGTTAGCTAAGTTGCTGAGGCTGATCTTGAGCTTGTGATCCTCTTCCCTTAGCCTCCTGAGAAACTTGTAACTCCAGGCATGGACAGCAATAGTCCTCATTCTATTCAATTTCTTTTTTGAAATGTTTTGGTTGACTGAGATATTAACACTTCAGTGTTCACTGCAGCACCATTCGCAATGGCAAAGATGTGTGAAAACCTAAATATTCATCCTTAGAAGAATGCATAAATAAAATGTGGTATATGCAAAAAATGGAATGTTTTAGTGATAAAAAAGAAATCCTTCAATATGTGATAACTTGGGTGAACCTTGAGGATATTATGCTAAGTGAAATAAACCTGTCACAGGATAAATAATGTGTTATTTCACTTAAGATGTAACTGCAATATTTAAATTCGTAGAATCAGAGAGTAGACCAGTAGTTACCAGGGGATGAGGTGAGGGGGGAAATGAAGAGTTGCTAATTGACAAGCACATCTCCATCAGGCAAGATGAACTAGTTCTACAGATCTGTAAGCCATTTTTCCTGTAGTTAACAACACTGTATTGCATGCTTAAAAATTTAAGAAGGTAGGTTTCATGTAAGCGTTGCTACTACAAAAAAGTCCTAGTTGAAATTTTCAATATTTCTCAGACCACTGTGGATCATGACCTACAGTGTGAAAATACTGCTCTACCTCATAAGAGGGTGATTACTTTGGTATGAAGATGGCGGAAGAGTTAGAGGCCATCAACAAATACTTAGACATGAGATCCCCCAGGGAATGTCACGCTTTCTCTCTGCCCATAAGGTGGGGGACGGGGAGATGGGGCATCAGTGAAGTGACATTACAAGAATAAAAAGTACAGTGAGGCTTCTTTTTTTCTAACTACCCAGGCAATCTTCACAATCTTCTTCATTTGTTTTTGTTTTTAAGAGAGTAAGAGTGTGTTAGTTTAATTTTTTGTTGTCGCTGCTGTTGTTTTGTTTTTCTCTTATTTGTTTGTGTAGCCGGTGCAGCAGATCTAACCTGGGACCTTGCACATAGCAGGCAAGTGCTCCACCAGTGAACCACCTCTCCAGCCCCCAATCTTCACAATCTTAATCCTTCCTCTGAGATAGGCTGCCCATTTCCAACAGGACTGTCAACACTCAGGCAGGGATACTTGTCTTAAAAATTTTACATTCCATCCAGAATGATGACTGAAGAAGAACTTAATCATGTCAGCATAAATTTTTTTCATTTAAGGTAACTTTTCAACCTCAAGTTTCCGTTAAACAGCAAACCCTGCACTCTGAAGGATGCTTATTTGTTAGTGGGGAGGGAAGAAAGGAAAGCGTGGGAAAGAAAAAAATGCAAGGGATGGAAAAAGACCATGATATAAATAATAAAATACTAGTTAAAGGGGGAGCTTTTCAAGTTTTTTAAAATTAATTTGTAGCTTTGTATTTCATGTACAACATACAGTATCTGGAACAAGAAATTTAAAAATGAAGTTTCAACAGTCACTAATGAAAGTTTTCATAGAATCTTTGACACATTTTAATGAAGGAGCAATGTTATTCAGTCAACTCACTAGTCATGATGACCCTGAAGTCTAACTACTCAAAATGTATGAAAGTATCAATCTTTCCTGACTGAAATGCTGGGCCCAATGTTCTCCCTTATAAAAGGAAAATGTAAGTACACATTATTGCCATTTTTTCATTCCCTTCATCTTTCAGATGGGAAGGGGAGGCAAACCAGTTACTAACCCTCTCTTCATGAAAGTCTTTTGAAGAGGAGAGGTACCACACATCAAGGCCCTCTCCTCACTTTCTCACATCAGTTCACTCATCAACTGTAAGTCATTTATAATAGGTAATTCTAAATGTTCTTTCGGTCAACAAGAGAAACATGTTTCAAAACTTCTGCATGAATGGACACAGGAGAGAAAGAGGGTTCTCTAGAGTGAGCTGCTATGCTCCAACTGTGCTGAAAGTCTCCTGTTGATGTAGTTTTATCTGGGACAGTGACTATCAAAGGCATTAACTGCCGTTTTCTTTTGTGTTTTTTTTTTTTAAGGCAGTTCTTGTTAAATGTCAAAACAGGAACAAATAAAATTCTAACTTTTAAGAATGACTAGTTATCTTACCATGGGACTCTGATGCCACAAGCCCCTGATACCAACCAGAACAGGTACAAGGCTAAGCCCTGGGAAAACAGGTGAACAAGAAGCACTGTGTTCTTGTCCTCCTAGGGCCGATATTTTCCTGTGGGTGATACAGAATACACAAATGAATACATAAATGTCAGATGTAAAAAAATAATTTTACATTAAAACTGAGTATCACCAAACACATTTTATGTCTCTTTTTGGTCCAAAGTGAGATTATTTTGTAGAAACAGAAATTACTGGTTATTACTTTTCTAATTTAAAACTGCACAATGCCTTCAGCTGTAGGAGGCAGAATTATCTATCAATCTTAGAAAATGAAAAATAACTTTTTGCAAGGAGATACCCTGCACTGGTATGGCAGCACTTCCAAACTTAGGTCAAGAGAGATAACACTGACCAGAAGATAAATTATAGGAGTGGCAAACCATCTACAGAAAGTGTCCAAACATGCAAAACAGAGACAGACTTCTCAAAAAGTCATTTAATAATATGTGCTGCCTATTAATATGCTTTATAAAAACAGAAAGAGAGGGCCCAAAAAGTTTTGGCAGAAAAGACTAAATCTAACAATTTTAATATTGCTGCAGTCCAGATCATTCCAATAAACAATGTTAACATATCCAGAGATTTCACCTCCAGGCAGAACACATGCAAAGGTACTGACCAGTAAAGTTTAGGTGCAGGATCCAGATGATTCAAGAAAAGGCACTGACAGAATCCTAACTTTGAAGATTTAAACAGGAACTGAAAGATTCCTTGCTCGTTTAGGAAAACTGAACTGTAACTTGTTTCAATTTTTAGCTATAAAAAGTTGGGGGCTTTGTGTGAGAAGTCAGAAGATTAAGAAAAACACCTGGATGAGGTAGGGCTGAAGCATACATCCTTTAGACCTGATTTTTAATAGCAAGAGGCCTACTAGGACAATTTAACCCTATTCACCCTACTAGCGAAGAGAAGTGTGAGACCGGATGGTGGGCGGAGGTAGCCATCAGTCAGCAGCTATCCTAGACATACAATTCCTATGTATACTTTTTCACGCTCACGCTCTCCTAGCGCCCAATCTTGAATGAAGGGGAAGCCTCCAATCAATGAATGTAAGAATGAACGAAAGAAAGTGGTAAAGAGATGGGAGTCTGGGTAGGGGTCTTAGACAGGGCCTCCTGGGCCCAGTGACCCGGGACACCGGCCGGCAAGGGCAGGGACCGCATCTGTGCACAGGGCAGGGCGCCGACAGCGATGGGCTGGGGCTGGGGTGCGGATTTGGCCTGGCGTGACAAAGGAGCGCGGTGACCAGGCAGGGGCACCGGTCGGGGCGCTCACCTCGTCGCCCCACTTGAGCACGTCCTTGTGCCGGTCCTTGACGGCGTGGTAGATGTGCAGGAACTGGAGGATCCCGTGCCTCCGCACGTGGTCGGCGTGGCGCTGGGTCTCCTCCCAGCTCAGCGGCGAGCCCTGGGACAGCAGCCCCATGGCCGCCCCCTCCTCCTCGAGCTGAGGCGGCTGTCGCTAGCTCCGGGCGCGGGCGCGAGCCGGACACTCAGCGGTCCGCAGAAGGTGGCGGCTGCTCCACCCCGGGGGGCGCCCTCTGGACGCAGCAAGAGGAGGGAGGGTCCCGTCCGCTCAGACTCCCGGCGCTGGGGTCCCTGCCGCCCAGCTGACAGACCGCGGGGTCCGGCGCACCGCGCAGATAGAGGCAGAAGACGGCAGGGCAGTCTCGGCGGCTCTCGGCCCAGTGTCCTCGCCCCTCGCCCCGACGCCCGCCTGCTCCTGCTTCACGGCGACGGCGGACCTCAACGCAGCCGAGCGGCGGCGGCTCCCGCTTCTCAGTGCCGGTGTGGTGCACTGGCTTCTTCCTACTTGTGACCAAAACCTGCGCCGACACCGAGCATGCCCAGTCTCCGCGTCCACCGGCTCGCCGCTCCCGGAGGAGGTCCGGAGCTCCGGATTTTATAGACTGCGGGCGGGGGCGGGGAGAGGAGGCGGGGCGAGAAAGGGAGGCGTGACTGAGAACCTGAGGGGTCGCTGGGGCCTGCGGAGGAGGCGTGGCGGGCGTTACCCCAGCGGAGTCCTAGGGCGGTGCTCTCCGGGGGCGGGGCGGGGAAGGGGCGGGGCGGAGTGAGGAGCGAGGGGAGGGGAGAAGGCGGGGTGACCCGGGCCTCAATTAAGCAAACCGTGACATGGAAAAATTTTTTTCCTAATAGGGATTGAGGAAGAAGGCTGATTAACTGAATTAATGATGAACGACCAAATTACTGAAACAGGATGAAAGCAGCAGATAGGTTGTGAAAAATATTAATTTGGGGAAGTCAAATAAAATACATGTTCAAGTCTAGGCTCCACCACTGACTGACTGAAACCTTTTGCCTGTTTAAAGTTAATTTTATCTTTTATGGAATCCTATCGTGTAAAGAGGTACTTAGTGTAGATAGATGTTCAAAGAGTTGATGGTCAATAAACCAATCTGGTAATCAGGAGGCATCAATCGTCTACAATATTTTTGACAGGTGTATATATTTTCATTATTTTTGCATTCTCTAATGACACGTTTTCTAGATGACATAAACACCATTCAACTGCAGCAAAAGGGGTTTTGTGAACATCTCCAGATAGAGCATTCGAAGGAATCATTTCCAAGTTTATTCTCCATCCAAACCTAAGATTCTCCCACCAACTGATCATGGTGATGTTCACATGAGCGTACCACTGTGATGTTCAAACTACCAGGAACAAATGGAGTTTCCCTGTCATAATAGGAAAGGGAAGGAAGATGATACCTTGCCCCTAAGTAATTATTCAATAAGTAGTGTTAAAAGAGAAATGATATGATGGTTCAGAGGGAAAGTGACAGCAACTAGATGATACACATACTGATGCCAGAAAGTGTTATTTATTAAGCCCCCTTCTCTTGAACTATAGAGTTAACATATAATAAACACTCATTAGTTGCTGAATGAGCATATAATAGGAGTCTTCTCCCACAGCCTTCATACAAGATGTGCTATCACAGAGCTGGGAAATGGATACTGCAGGTCTGGCTGTGATTTGCACAGTGGGATATGTGTATGTGTGTGTTGCAGGGGAATGACCTTGTGTATATGAAAATTTTAGTGGCCCAGGAGATGCACTGAGTGTAATACAGATCGGATGACTTAGTATAAAATATGTGAATATTTCATTAAAAAGCTCAGGAGATGATGTTTCAATTCCTAGCAAACAACAGGGATAAAAACCAAACTTCCTAATTTTTCTCCAGCCTACTCAACAACCACAGCTATTGTTTTCACTCATTGTAAAGTCCTCCCCACCAAACTCACCAGACCTGAACGTGATCTTGGCTTTCTGCTGTTTTCTTTCTGCTTGGAATTTTCCACCTGATATATTCCTGTCCCCAGTTACCTCTTTCTGTATTTTGGTGGAATTTGTGCATGCCTCTATTTGTAATTATGATTGAATAATTTTTAAAACATGTCTATAGTAGATAATGACTTTTGGAATAAAGATTCTTATGCTTCAATCTTTAATTTTATAAAAGTGCTTAGTACAGAGGAAATGCCTAAGAAATGTTAGCTTCCTTATGGAAAGTAGGTAATGGGGCAGGAAGAGAAATAGTGTTCATGTGTAGGTTAAGGAATCTAAAAAACCATCTGACCAGTCTCAGTCTCATCTCACATTTCCATAGGTGTGCATTGTTCAACGTGATAGCCATCAGTCACAGGTGGTCACTGTGATATGTGGCTAGCATGACTGAAAAACTGAATTTTTAGTTTATCTGAGTGATCAAAACATACATTCGAAAATTGACATTTCATTTGGTAATTGGAAAACTTTAAAGTAAATTTGGGACAAGCTGAAACAAACTATGAAGCCACTGAATCTTCCACTGTACATTTTATGAAATCTAAATGCAAATCAAGTATTTCTAAGGAAACTTTAGTGGCCCAGGAGATGCACTGAGTGTAATACACACAGATTGGATGACTTAGAACAAAAAAAATGTATTTCATTAATTTTTTACTGAGCTGGACACCTTAGCACACATGCCTACTGCAAGTGCAGTGCCCCTGGGGACTGGAGGAAGATCTGAAGTTTAGAGCCAGTCTCAGCAACTTTGTGAGACACTCTCTCAAAATTAAAAAAATAAAAGGGGTGTAAAACATTTGTTTACATTGATTGTAAGCTGATACGGTAGTATCTAAGACTTACCGAGTTAAATAAGATATAGTAAACTATTATATTAATTTATCCATTTCTCCTTTAGTTCTTAAAGGTAGCTACTGAAAAATTTAAGGTTACATATGTGTTTCGAGTTTCACTAAATTGAAACAGAGCTGACACAGACCTTTATTTTCACTTTGCAAAGCATACACCTGCTGTTTCCTCACAGCGATTCCCTGAAGCCCTTCTCTTGGGAGACAGTCAACTTCACTTTAATGAGGAAGCAGGGAATTGCGTGCTTCAGTAAAAGACCAAGTTCTTTCTAGTACAGCGGAAGTCCTATGCAATACTGAACGGAGTAAGAATTAACACTATAGATTGAGTTACTCTGCCTCAAATTCTGGTTCACACTTATTTGAGGGAAGCTCATCTACCCTACCCTGAATTACGAACCAGCACCCCAACCCAGAGTCGCAGGGCTCCAGACAATCCTAAATTGGGTATAGGCATTATGGCACCACTGGTCAGTTGCAGTTACCCGAAATTTAGCCCTGGACTTCTCAGCACCTTTAACTATTTCTGTTAAAAGAAAAAATAAAGACCCACCACAGATCAAAGGGTCATATTCAAGAAGTTAGTCCCCTCCATTTGACAGTGCTTTACATTTGTAGGTCTGCTTCTCCAACTAACTCTGTAGATGGCACCCACGGCTGGGTTTCAGTACTTGGGAGTGCGTTTTCAGCGGACAGCTCAGCTGATCAGGAGGACTTTACCCACTGGTAAAGGGAGTAACAGCAGCTCATATCTTGCAGAATCATATCTCCTCTAGGCCAAGATCAAAGGCGGATCCAAGGTCATCTCTTCCGCAGGAAAACATTAGACTCAAGCGACCCGAACCCACCCTGCCTAGTGGCGATTTGGGCAGCGTGTCCACGCCTTAGCGCCCAGGACGAGCGCAAGCCCCGCCTCCACGGAAAACGGGAAAACCCGGGCAGTGGAGCTAGGCATCTGGGGACCCGAGCGACCGCGCCGAGCATGCTCGGAGAGCAGGTCCGTCGCCAGAGGAAGCGGCGCGGGCTGCGGGCGCTGCACGCCGCGCCGTTGTTGTGATACAACCCCCGCCACGTGACTGCGCGGGGCCCGCCTTCCCCGTGCGCGGTGCCGCCTCACGGTGACTCAGCACTTTGTGCGAGCTCCCAGCCGGAGGTCAATCCCTGGGAGGCTGGTCCCAAAGTCTGGGTAGTCACTCCTTTCCCTGGGGCTGCGGATGCCTCTGTTGCAGCAGCCATTTCAGCTACTCTAGGCTTTCAGGCGAGGAGGAAAGTGTGTGTCATTTCTCTGTGGTCACATCTTGGCTTCGCAAAGATCAAATAAGAAAAGCCTAGGGATGGTGCGTAGGGGGTCTCTGAGGAGGTCTCTTAGGTTCAAGCCACCTACCCCCGCCTTATTGCGCTGTTTGCCCTCAGTATGCCTTGTCCCTGATGGTTTCTCAGGTAGGTCTCAATAAATTACTGAGCATAGCACACCTGCTTTATGCCAGACTCTTGGTTTCAAGTGGAATCAATAGAACTTTACTGGTTGTTGCTGCGTTTCTAGAGGCCACTGAAATTTAATAATACTAAGCACAGCTACCGGTTACCCTAGGACCGAACTCGAGTGTAGTTTCTAAGCCTGTGGGCTGTCTTGTTACACACACAGCCTGGGTGAAGCTGATGGCCATTTTCACCGGAACTTGTGCAGGTTTGATGGTTTTACGCACCCTCTCCCCCAAAACCCGCCAAGTCAGCCTTGAAGTGCTTCAGATTGTGACTTTCTTTTAAATTGCTTAGTTGGTAGAAACAGTTATTTCTTAACTTCAGAGTACATGGCACTAAAAGATATAGAATGGATTTTCTCCCTGCAATTGAATTATACTTGGAATTTGATCATATTCAAGAAGGTCTCCAGGACCTTATGATAGAAAAGCAGTAGATAAAAAATGGATTTTTCCTTCAGCTCAGAGGTTAATGGTGGGTCAATCTAGCACAGTTGAGTTATCATAGGGCATCCCTCCCTCTTCATCTGTTCAAATGAGAGTCTGGAGGAGATAAGGTTTCTCTCTCAACTGAATGTTCTCTGACGTCAATACTACTGCGTTGAAAACATACAAATCTTTGCATTGTGTAGTATTTCTAACATGCTACTGAAATGTGCTATTGTCTTTTAAAGTCAAAAGTGCAAAGATGTTCTTATTTTTAAGTCAATTTTTAGTTTACATGGAGTTTTGAAAATATAAACATGCCTATTTTCGTGTACTTAATAAAGATCTGTGTAGTTGGGCAAAGCCCTCTTTTAAAATAGAGAGCTCTAGTGCATTAAAGATGAGTCAACAGGTACAAGACTAAAGATGTGGAAGCAAGAAAGGATAGTTGTACAAGGAGGATCTCTCAGGAGACATGACTTGATGGGATTCACAACTCATGGGTTGTGCTGACCTCTTTTTTTTTCTGGAAAAAAATCTCATTGTCTTCCCAGGAGATGCTAAGGAAGATTAGCTATCAGGGTGATTGGATAGGAAGGATGAAAGATTAGTCCAAAAGATTTTTAATAGTTGTCCACTGTATGCTTTGAATATAGCCTTTGCTGCTTTGCCACCTCAACTTATTTTTTATAGGGACAGGTTTATTTCTCTTCCTCTTCTATCCCTCTTAATCTCTCCCTTCCCCTAATCTTGGAGATTGCTTTTCTTCCCCATCCTAGGCAGAGTTATCTGTCCTTGAGCACACACCCACCACAGGAACAAGTATTTCAGCCTGGGGTGGGGGGTGGGGTGGTGACACCACAAGGTTTTGGAAATGGCTGTCTCCCAAATGAATAAGTGAATTATACTCCAACAGAGTACAAGCAGAATGTAGCCTTTAAAATCTCTATTTGCCCTAATGAATAGAATCACAACCGCTGGGACTGGAGCCCCTTGTGTTTCTCCTTTGCTAGCAAAACAATAAAACTACCTTTTCCTCTTTCTCAAAACCATGTGTTTGTTATTGAATTGGCATTGGGGACAAGGACTGAGCTTTTGTAACAGATTTACTCTTCTCACTGGAGTATGTTTAAACAAAACACCAACTTTTTTATTATGGTCATTTCCAATAACACAAAAACAGAGAACACAGTGGAGTAACTCTTCCTACCTTTTACCCATTTTTGGAAACACCACATGGCTCATCTTGTTTCTTATTTATCCTTGCCCCCATCCCCATTAGTTTAAAGTAAATCTCACTGCAGTAGAGATCTGCTTTAAACTGTCTCTGAAAGTTGAAAAAATCAGAAAGTTAGAGATGATTTCAGCAGCAGAAATGGGGACCAGGAAGATGGAAAGGAATGAGCAATAGGCTAATCCCTTTACAGAATTCAATTTCCTTCATCCAGAGTTATGGTTTGGATCTGGAACCCCCCCCCCCACCCCTGCTCCAAAGGCGCAGGTGCTGAAAGCTTGGTTCCAATGCAGCAAATGTTCAGGGCTGGGGCTTTGGGAAAATGATTGCATCATGAGAATTCTAACCTTAACTGCATTAATTCATTGCTAGATAGGTAGCTGAATGGACTATTGGGAGGTGGTGGAAATTGTAAGAGGTGGGACCTAGTTGAAGGTTGTGGGCCTTGGGGGCATGCCCTTGGGGAATTTATCTTATCTCCAGCCCCTTCCTCTCTTTCTCTTTGATTCCTGTCTGCCAAGGAGTGAGCAGCTCTGCTGTACTACATGCTGTCCACCATGATGTTTTGCCTTACATGGACCTAGAAGCAGTGGAGTGAAGATGACTGTGGACTGAAACCATGAGCCAAAATAAAATTTTCCTCCTTTAAGTTGTTTTTCTCAAGTATGTTGTCACAGCAACAGAAAACTACCACAAATCCTGAAAATGGAGACTACTGACATTCATTATCCGGTTGTTTTTCATTACAAATTAGCTATTCTAAATTATGGGACTTTGCACTTAAAAATAAAACTCAAAACAAGCAAAAAAAAAAAAAATCCATGCTTGTAATATGTATTGTGAACTGTTTTGCAATGGCTAGGATGGGCAATTATTGTTAAAGTAGGCCAAGTGCCAAAAGGTGAGCAATATCTTTCAGCTATGTGTTTATCCTTCGAAGGATTCCTAATCTTAGTTCCCCCCTTTTTCTTTTATTTTACTTACCTAAATTCATATAAATATATGTAAACTTCAAATAATTAACAATTGGCACACAGCAGTCTATTGTTATAGATGATAAATGTAAAAAAAAGTGCTAATGTAAACATAACTACATCTATGTAGAAAGACAATTAAACTTAATATTGAGCTATTTTGTTTAAATAAAACCAGTTCCTAAAAGCAAAAATAATAATAATAAAGAATAACATAATTATACTTCTATTCACTTTACCCCTGCCACTTATTTTAGCACTTAAACACTTAAATAGGTAGTAGGTACCATAGGAAAGAAAAATTCAACTCACCTTAAAAAAAAGAAAATGTATCCTACAATGTACAGAACAGCCTCACAACAATGAATTATTATCCAGCACACGATATCAATACTATGAAGTATCAAATTTGAAAAACCTTGGTCTATATATATCAAGATATATCCTTAAGTGTTCCATAAGTGCTTTTCCTTAAATATTTGCAAAGCTTTCTAAGGTCATCAAAATGATTAGTTGAGAAGAACTGAACATATACAACAGTTAGCATCATTTTATTTGCTCTGTCTCTCACACACACACCACGCTTCAGGGTAGTGTTCAATAAAGGGGATGGGAACTAGGTAAGCAGGTTGGTCTGTTTGCCTTTGATCTGGATGAGAAGAATGAACTAAAAAATTATTCAATATCTAGTATGAATATATATACCTTCCCCAAAACCAAAAAAGGCAAAATAACTTCCCAAGGAGTATGTCCCCAAACAGTACTATGCCCTAACTAGTTAAAGGGTGCCAAAATGCTGATTCCTTTCCACTCTTGGGATGGGAAAGCAGAAGTTAATTTGGGTGTCTAGGATCCCTAGGCACAGCTTACTATGCGTGGCAACATCCTTTGCAGCAAAAATACTCTTTATTTTCAAGGCATAAGGTATTATGAGAAAGGTTAGGAAAGGCTACTATAAAGTATTAGCACATTTTACAGAAAAGGAAACAAAAGCTCACAGATTACAAAGCACAATAACAGACTGAACTTGTAAACAGAAATGGATTTGATCCACGACTATTTGACTTCAAAGTCTAAGTTCATTTCACTCTGAAGGTTCCTAAAACTAAAATTGAAATTAGAATAGACACGTCTTAGAGTGTTTTGGCAGAAAAGGGGGAAATGAGAGGTGAGGGAATGAACATTTCTCATACCTACAATGTGCCTGATGCTTTACATTAAGAATCTTATTCACTTTTCTTAACAGCTTTAATTTATGAATGAATTTAGAGTAGGCAGCTTTGGGGTTTTTTATGAATTTAATTTTCTCTTTCATAATTTTCTCTGTATGCCTTATACTTCTAAGAGCTGACTCAGTTCTTAGAAAATTTGGAGAACTCAGTTCTCAAGAGAAATGTTGATGCTAGAAATTACACTTAATCCCAGGTCTTTAGACTGCATGATGACATAATTCATTCAGTACAGATTTTCAAAAACGAGTCATTTTATGAGAGTTAAGACTGTACTCTTAAACTTGATATTTTCAAGTTTTTATTTCTCTGAATACCCTTTTATTTCTTTGTATATCATTTTGGAGTTTTAGAATAATATCAACATCAGGTGCTGATGGCAGAAGATACAGAGAAAGACTGAAATGCAGATCAACAGTTGAATCACCTATTTAAGGACACGCTTGAGAGATGAAAGGAAGGTGACAACTAGTGTATCTCCGAGACCTGAAAGTGAGTTATTTTTAAAGGAAACTCCTCCTAAAGTATGATCCTTTTAGGAAATCTATACAAGTAAGCCAGGCCTTTCCATTTTAGTGTTATTTCATATCATCATTTACTAAAATTTGTGATATAAAAAATAAAAATCCTCTGTCTAGATGTCTCTCAAGCAATTCAGTAAAGCAACTTTTTTTCTGTCAAGGAAAACCAAATGTAACTTGTGTGAGAAATCACAAACTATTTCCACATACTGGGAACTAATCATTGTTTACACTGTCCTCAGTAAGGTCAGGGGCACAATCCTTTAATGGCAGGCATGTGTGATGGTGAAATTCAGTTTTTTTCTGAGTCATAATTTGTTGTAGTGGCAACAACAATAATTAAAACCTTGAATGTATGAATTTATCTTCTAAAGTAGATTATGATTGAGGTTATATTTGGCAATTTTTTTCTTTTCAGTATGCAAAGCAAATAATTAAGAAATCTTCCCAGTAAGCACAAGAGTCCCTGGGTTCCATCCCCAGCCCCACAAAGCAAAACAACAAGAACAACAACAACCCCCCCCCCAAACAAACCTTTAACAGTACTTAGTAGTAGAGTGCTTGCCAAGCATGCTCAAGGAGGCTCTGGGTCTGATCCTTGGCACTAAAAAAAAAAAAAAAGGAAAAATAGAAGAAGACATCTTTTGCAGATGTCTTCTAATATTAATAACTTGGAGTAAATATCTTCATAAATTAGCTATGAAATGACTGCCAATGTTGATCTGGGCTACAAAGAATTTAGTGTGGATTTTAGATAGTAGTAAAATAACAGTTATACAACTAAGGTAATTCTCTGCCTGTCAGATTAAATTTGTGCTTTTTTTTTTTTAATAAATATTTACTAGGCATCCACTCTGTGGGTCTTGTTCCTGGTGCTGAGGATAATGGGTGAATGAGAAGGGCAATATTTCTCCTCTCAAGGAACTTTTCTTCTAGGTGACCAAAAAAAAAAAAAAAAAAAAAAAAAAAAGAATCACTGTAGATGTCATTTTGAAGAAAGTAGTAGCATCTCCTGTTCTCTTGAAAATTTGTGCCAGACTGTTTTCTGGTTAGTTTTGCTAATGATTTAGCTAAACTAAATCTGTGCTGTGATTTTTCAGGCCAAAAGAGCTGCCAGCTCTTAGAGGATTTTCCCTTGCTTTAGCTGGAGTTAAAATATGACAGAATTTTCCCCCCCATTTTTCTTTAGGTAGGGCATATAACTTCCTTCTTTTTTTTTTTTTTAATTTG
>PVKS010003801.1:6465-29344 GCA_004027875.1 Aplodontia rufa
CCTTTCTTTCTTGAATCTAAGTGGTTCAGAAATCTTGGGGATAGAAACATAAGAATCTGCATGTAGCACACAGCCCAGCCCTGTGGGAAACACTAGAAAACTGTTCCTACGAAGGAGTTTTAAAGTCTTCAGATGATGAGATCTTCATGAGCACAATAGATCACCACTCTTAGAAGTTTCCTTAGACTATGTGATTGCTTCTGAATGCATGTTTGTACTCATGTATTTAACCACCAAACATTTACTCAGCACAAGTATATACTGGCATTGTGTACTAAGTTCTATTATTAGTAGTAGTTATAGTAGTATTGTTATTTTTGTTGTTTTTTTGGTACTGAGGATTGAACCCAGGAACACTTTACCACTGAGCTACAACCCCCAGCCATTTTTATTTTTAATTCTGAGATAGGGTCTTGCTAAGTTCCTGAGGGTCTGGCTAAGTTGCTGAAGCTGGTCTCAAACTTGTGATTTTCCTGCATCAGCCTCTCCAGTTGCTGGTATTATAGGATCGTGCCACCATGCCAAATTACACTAAATTCTTGTGATAATACGGTGAAAATCCCTGCTTTTACAGCATTTACATTCTAGTGATGGAAAAAAATCAATTTAAAAAAAGGAAATAATGAGGGGCTGCACAGGAGGTTCAGTGGTAGAGTGCTTGCCTGGCATGTGAGGACCCGGGTTCCAACCCCAGCACCACATACACATCTAAGTGGAGAAGCACAAAACCAGATGAAAACATAAATAAAACTGAAAAAAGGGGGTGGGGAAATAATGAACTAGATTTCAGATACTGAAAGTTAATAGCAAATGTGACTGGGTAGAGGAAGGCAAATTTAGAGAGTGTATTCCATCTAAGACCCAAACAATAATCAGCCATGACTGGGAAACAAAGCATTCCAGGTAGTTAAAAGGTCTCAGGGTTGGTAAACAAACTTAGGTATTTATACAACAGAAGGAAGTAGGGCTAGCTCATGGTGAATGGGGAGAAAGTGGCAGGAGAAGAGATCAAAGAAGTAGGCAGGCTCTTGATTGCCTAGTCTTATGGGTCAAGGTGCAGTTTGGCTTTTGCTTGTTCTTATTTCAAAACATAACCCGATTATTCTCAGGAGACCATAATTTTCCTTTGGCCTTATTTCTTATCATTAGCCTCTTAAGGTTGGTTGGGTTCTCCTTTTGTATTTTCCCTAGTTTTCTCCTTTTGCCGTTAACCCTTCTTATTACAATAGGCAGGCTAAGATTTAGTGTGAATCATATCAGAATATCTTTCAGTCCATTTGGAATATGTGTGTGGGGTGTGTGTGTGTATCTTGATCAAGATTGGCTATATGAATTGCAGAGCCTAATACAAAATGAAAATGCAAGGACTCATGTTAAGGAATTATTAAGAATTTCAAAACAGTGGCAGCAGAGGGTTAAACCAAGTGCAAGGGCCCATCTAAGCAAGAGACCTTTAAAAAGCAGAATCTTGTGTGACTGCACAAGTCATATTCATACAGGTGGACTTGATCTTGATAAATATTATTTATTAATCATAAATATTATTCATTAATGAATTCTATTTCCATTTCAACTTATCTAATAATCACTAAATGTATTCAAGATCTTTCAAATAGAACAGATTCTCAAAAAAAAAAAAAAAAGGGGTGGTGGGTACAAGAAAGCAGTTGCCAGGAAATAAGAAACAAAACACCAAGACTTTCTGAGGCAACTTTTTAATGGTATTTATTGTGCACTAATTGGAAAACAGTGAATACCCATTCTGTTCTAAGTAAATTGCAGTTCATTTGTTGTTACCATTTATTCAAATACATTGCTTTTCTTCCATTACATACAAGTGTTACACTAAATAGCTACCAAATAAATAGCTGTTAATACTACTGGAATAAATGTTAGGTATTTCATATTGCTAAATGGATCCAGCAGCTTCACTAGGCAAAAAGCCAGGAAACGGATCTGACCACCATATTAAGACTGAAGTTGCAATTTTCTTATGTTTTTTATTATGCTTTACAATACTAAAAAAAGTAACTAAAAACTAAAATTGAAAATTTGTATCATTATAATCCTTAAGTCTTCAGAAAGTCTGAAAAATAGCAATCATATAGAAAAATATTATGTAAATATCAAAATGATTTAAATGAAAAACTTACTTAACCTAATATGCAAAAATAGACACAGAAAAACTAACTACAAAGAGTTTGTAAGGTTCAACATTTTCCATTGAAGAATGATTTTGAAAATTTAAAGAGTCAAGTTCTATAATGTCGGTCTAGTTCTTTATCTACCTGCACAATAGGGTTGGACTAGCCTTGAATGAGGAGCTCCTATTCCATTCAGATTATCTAGCATCACTTATCACAATGATCTATAATGTAATTATGCAATATCATAAACATGTGAGTCTGAGACTCACAAAAATTGCAGCCCAGGTTATGCACTCATTTAAAGCTTTAAAGAAAAACATGTGTCTCAGCATCTCTCCATGTTGCATTAGTATTGTAACTATGCACTCTGAGAGACCTTTTATTATAAGAACTCCTTGGAATCATGTTTTGATCTTAGTTTCTGACCTCAATCCTATGTAACTTTATCTAAACTATTTGCTCTAGCTCAAAAATAATTGAAAATGTGCCATCTTAACAATGGCAGCCAGAGTTCTCACTGTCGGACACACATATACATGCTGATGTATATACATACAAACTGCTTCATTTTTCTCTACTACAGTCTACAAACAATGACACTCAAAGAGTTATGATCATTTCTGGTGTCCGGATTTTGTTACTAACTGCCACTCTCCACTAAAGGAACCACAATTCCTTGCACAAATGGCTGATTCCAGGGTCAGAACAAGAAAATACAAGATGGGTCTGACACATTTTGTGCTGGAAAGTAAGGAAGTGACCAAAGAATGATGGGAACATGTCAAAAGCAGGCTTGTATTGTCCAAGTCTAGGAAATTTTGAAATCAGAATAAAATAATAAGAGTAATATAATATTAAAATAGTAATTCATGAATTTATTCTGATATAAACAAAGAAATGAAAACAAATATATGGAGGAGAAAGGAAAGCTCTACCTTAAGTTAAATTCCAATTAATAAACCTAGAAAGAGGGATAATATTAGAAAACTGTCACTGGGCATCCCTCACAGTAATACTAGACTGGCCAAGCATCATCAATGGAAATTAGATCTGGCAGGAGAAAGTTTGATTAGGAGCAGAATATTTAAACAATTTCAAAACTTCTCCCCACAAAATACATTAATTGCTTATTAATAAGTATAATGTACTTATCAATTAACCATCTAATAGAAAAAACCTGACAGACACATCTTACTAAATATATAAAAGTTAATATCACAGTCATGCAATAAGTTGACCTCCTCTTGACTCCTGAGGGGATTCACTGAGAACGCAGCCAAAAGCTCATAAACCATGACAACACATCATACAAACCTACCCTGAAGGCCATGTATCAAATAACCAACTGTATTTTCAAAAACAGCAAGGTCATGAAAAATGAGGAGACTGAAGAACAATTCCAGATGAAGAAAACTAAGGTGACATGACAACTAAAAACAAAACAAAACAGGAGGAATCCTTGATTGGATCCTGGATCTAAAATGAAAATGACTGGCACTAGCAGAGGAATCAAACTCACAAGGACAATGTGGTGTTAAAGACCGAATGCATGTGTCCACCAAAATTCTTAAGTTGAAGCCCTACCCTGAGTGTAGTTGTATATGGATTACACAAATAAGGTCATGATGCTAGGACCTTGATCAGATGAGATTAGTGTCCTTTTAAGAAAAGAGCGTGTTCACTCCTCTCAATGACAAGAGGACTGCTGTAAGTGAGAGAGAACCCTCACCAGGAACTGCATTATTTAGCACCCTGATCTTGGACTTCCAGCTTCCAGAAATAAAAGAAAGAAATCTCTGTAGTTTTAGCAATCCAATCTAATCTATAGCACCTTGCTATTGTAACCCTAGAAAACTAATACACTAGGTCATTATACTCATCTGCCATGGAGATAGAGGGTGTCCTTTACAAAGTTTATGCACAGAATGACAAGCCAGTATCATCATTTTGACAGACTGTGGAATTTTCTTTCTTTCTTTTTCTCTTTCTTTTTAAGGAGAGAGGGACAGTGAGAGTGAGAGAGTGAGAGAGAGAGAGAGAGAATCAATTTTATTTAGTTTTTCATGCGGCCTTCGTTGCTTAGACACTTTGTTGTGTGCATGGTGCTGGGGTTCAAACTCGTGTACTCCCACATGCCAGGCAAGCACCTTAACCACTGAGCCACCACTCCAGCCCAACTATGGTATTTTCTTATGGCAGCTCAAGATGACCACCACATGGTAATATTGGATTGATATTAACTTCCTGATTTTGATGCCTGTACTGTGATAATGGAGAAAGTGCCCTTGTAGTTAGAAGATACACATGTAAGTATTAAGTTTACAGTTTTGGAATATGTTTTATCTTTAAATAATGCAAATCTTAAAAAATACATAATCTAGTGAAGGATACACAAGAAATTTGTGTACTATTTCTGCAACTTTATGTAAAGTTTAAATTATTTCAAAGTAAAAATTGGAGATTGACAGCCCAGATGTCTGTAAATAGATGAATGAATTAAAAAAATGTGGTATATATAAACAAGACAGTTTTACTTGACCATGAATAATAAAACTATGGCATCTGCCAATAAATGGATAGACATATAGAACACTATGCTAAGTGAAGTAAGCCAGACTCAGAAAACCAAGGGTCAAATGTTTTCTCTCACATGCAGAAGCAAAAACAAAACAGGGGGAAAAGGTGGGGGTGGAGGTGGAAATTGGATATATTAATGATACAGGGAAGATCAGTGGAGTAGAAAAAGGAGAGGGGGAGGAGGGATGGGAAAGGGGAGAAAATATAGAATGAATTTGACAAAATCACACTACGTTCATTTATAAATATACCATAGGAAATTCCGTATTATGTATATGTAGAAAGCAAAATTCAAAAATAAATAAACAAGCAGAGCAAAAGGAAGAGCAGTAGGAAAAGGAGAATGGGAGAGGGAAAAGGTGGGAGAACAGGGAATGAAATGGAGTAAATCAAATTCCATGCATGTATGATTTTGTCAAAATGAACCCAACTACTATGTATAACCGTAATACTCTAATAAAAAAAATTGCAGGTTGTACTAAATGATGTTCTACACAGTACATTTAAAATACCAAAAAATTTGGTCATACAGAAGTACTTTATAAACATGAATTGCCATTTATATTACCATAAATTAGATATGATGCATATTTTATTAAATGAGAAAGCTACAAAGACCAACACAACCCTATCAACATTTTTGTACTTTATAAAGGAATAGTTTCATTTCACATTTACAAAAACTAAAACAAAATAAAATAAGAGTCCAATACAAAGATTCTATTATTGACATATATTTACACTGCTACCTGGAGCATTATTATAATGGAAGGGGTGTGTGTTTAGGGAATGATCAGAGGAAATGTATCACTGGCTTCGAGGTCATTAATGTTTCCATTGGATTTGAGCCTATGCTGCAAGAAAATGAAATACGAGGTGTTGTCAGAAAGAAATGACATCTAGTACAGGATCCAAGGTACATAACACATGAACAAGAGTTTCAAACATTGTCATAACACAATACAAATAAATTTGTAGAATCATAAAATCTTGAAATTTTTGAGATAGTGTACTACAGTAGAAAGGAGTCAGAAAATAATTGAAATTTTACTGGCTCTGCAATTGTGGGCCTATGACCACAAGTTAATCAATTACTCACTCAATGTGACTGTCATTGCTTACCTGGACACCACAATTGCCTCCTAACTGTTCCACTTCCATTCCTGCCTCTTACCCCCACCCCAAAGTAATCAATCTCTTTTTCTAAATGCGAATCAAATCAGGTCATAGCATATGCTTCAAAACACCCAATAATTTCCCTTAGACATGGTGTAAGAGGCTTTGTACCATCAGGCCTCTGTATATGTACTCTGACCCCATTTTCTTCCACTCTCCACTCAACTCACTATGCTAAGAACACACTGGCCTCCTCTTTGTTCTTCCATCACATCTAGGTCTTGCCTGCCTCTGTGCCCTTTCATAGAAACTGTGCAGGCAGCTCCTTATCATAGTTTAGGACTAGGCTCAAATGTCAGTTCTTTAGAAAGCTCTTACTTTTACCTCTGCAGAAAGATCTAACTTTACTACCTTTCTGGGTCATCACTCTCAATTACTTTATGCCATTCCACTGTCTTGGTTGCACTGATTGTTACCTGAAATCTCCTTATTTACTTATCTGTTTTTTTAATATATCCTGAATTCTTCAGTAAAAAGTACACTGCATAACAGAAGTAATCTTGCTTGATTTCTTTTGTGTGATGACACAAGCAGACTGAAAAGTTTCTGGACCACAGTAATAAATAAGGGCTGAATGGCAAAGTTTCTCAATGCTTTAGTTTCTTCATCCCTGAAGTGGGGATAACAGACCTACTCTGACCCTTAGAAAAAAAGTCTAACCTTTACTAAAGTTCTTATTAGACCTCAGGCACTGTGAAAACCACTTTTTATGCATATTCACCTTAATTATTCTGATTCCATTTTACAAATAAGGAAACCAGGTCCAGTTATTGGTTTAAGTACAGGGCAATGCTGAGGACCCGGTTAAGCATGTAAAAACGCCCAACCTCAGAACCTGAGCTCCAAATCACGATTTTATAGTTTGCAGAAAGATGATTCCTACTATCTCAGTAAAACCGGCTACGCTGTCTACCCGACTTTTGGTCCTAGTTAGTGTTATGGGCCCGTAGAAGAAAGTATCACATCCCTAAAGCATCACATCCCTCTTGGTTAGGTTTTGCTTCGTCCTCCCAAGAGGGACATCTCCATTCTCCCCAATACCTCTTTAAGTGACCCTCATATCCAAGAGCACAGTTGGGTTTGCCGTGTCTCTCCTGCTCCAGACACAGTGCTTTGCACTGGGCAAACAGCAAAGCCAGGGGCATCAAGGCAGTGGAAGCTGATGCCCCGAGACGGAGAAAATGTAGCAGGACCCTGGGGTCCGAGAGGGCTGTGGTTAACAGAGAAGCTTCCCGAGACAGGATCACGAGTCCTAGTCAAGGGCAGTGAGCACAGGGACCACAGGCGGTGAGCAAAAGACCCACCCAAGTCGAGGTCCCGCGGGAGAGCTGCGGCGGGGGCCCCCAGCTCGAGACAAAGGCTGCTGGAGTTTAGGAAGATCGGGGTCCAATCCCAAGTGCTGGTAACACTGCACACATACGGGCAAAATGCGTTTTCGTCAAGATTAAGAGTAGCACCGGAGGACAGCAAAGTGGGAGGGACAGCCACGAAACAAAACGCGAACTTACCGTTAAGCAGGCAACCCGGCCCCCGTAGCCTAACGGCAAGCGTTGCCACCTGAGGAGTCTGGTAGCCAAGGCAGCGGCCGGCTCCACGCAGATACCGCGAGACTTACAGATATCGCGAGATCTAACCTCTCGTCCCTGACGGGCGGGCGTTCTTTCCGGAGGTTATGGGAGAAGTGTCCGGTCGGGGATGCAGGCTTGTTACTTTCTGTGCCTGGCGTTGGAGCCGCCCTGGGCCTGCGACCAGGACTGCGGGGAGGGTAGAGCCGTTTCTTAACCTGGGGTGGAGTGGAACAGGAGGTGCTGAGAGAGGACTGAGGCGGCTATGGACGTGGGTGCGCCCGAGACCGGCCCGGGACGCGGCCGCGCAGTGGGCGCGGCGGCCGAAGAGCACAAACCCTTTCACACGCGCGCAGGAGGAGGAGTGGCGGCGGCGGAACAGGACGGTGCTCACCTACGTGGCCGCGGCCGCCGTGGGCATGCTGGGGGCCTCCTACGCCGCGGTGCCCCTTTATCGGCTCTATTGCCAGGTAGCGGTTGGCGCGGTCCGGAGGGGCGATGTGCGGGGCCGATCCTCCGTGGAGGGTCACAGATGCAAAGGTGTCCAGGGTTGTGTTTCAGAGGAGACTGGTTGGAAACAGTGACTTGCTCAAGGTCACCGAGGAAGTTAGTGGAATTCTAGTCTCCGGTGATGGCGTTACCACACCGCGGAGTGAGTTTCCCCGGGCTGCACCTCACCAGACAGGAGGACCAAGTACGAACCCCCAAGCTACCATAAGCAAAACTGAATCCAAATCAAGTGCAGAGCTTCCTGAGACCATCACAGTTGGAGGAAAGAGATTTTTGCCCCCCAGGGAACATTTCGCAATGTTTGAAGATATACTTGTTCCATCCTGGGAGAATATCGGGTAGGGGCTAGAGATGCTAAATACTGAACCCTGCACAGGGCACCCCCACTCTCCCAACAAATTATCCAGCCCCCAATACTAGTACTGGTTAAGGAGCTCTGCTCCAAAATGAAGTAACTGACAATATTGTGTATTTGCTTGTCTTTGCATGGAATCCTAGGACAGGAAGGTTAAAATGTAATTTTCAAGTCAACTTAGATGTTAAAACAGTGATATGGTATAAACACCTCTATTATTTTTGGAATTACAAAATTTAGAACCAGAAGTAAGGGATTATGCAAACCTCTTAATACACTGTACTCATGAGTATGTAAAATGTAATCCAAAGAAAATGATATTTATTCAGTTAAGTGGCAGAACTAGACTTGAGCCCACTATATCTTATCAGTGCTTTTACTTTTTTTTGTGTATATTGATTTAAACACTGAACTTTGAAGAATTTGTATCCAAAGAATATATTGAGGGATCTTTATTAAGGGAGGACACAATTTTTTTTTAATTTAAGTGACTCATTCTTTAGGAAAAGGAGTTACATCTGAAATATTATAACATTAGGCAAAAGCATGTACTTCCCTGTTAAGTAAGGATAATGACTTGGCCTCTGTTGCTGCTTTTATGGTTATAATGTAATTCCATGTCATATGACAGTTGAATGAAGCTAGGTGACTTGTATAAGACAAAAACCACTAACCTCAAATTTTGTTATTTTTCTAGTATAGTTACAGGTAAATTCTCTGGAAACCAAAATTCTGACATCTTCAAGCATCAGAAGAGTGACAACCTGAGATGCAAGGCCTCTTTTTTAAGCATAGGATAAAATGATCAGTAGCAATGAAGATAAACAACAAATGTCAGACACAAATTGTTCTGATAGGTTGATTCAATGGCCAAAGGAATAATGTCCTCTGGTTAACTAGTACTATCTATAAAAGCTGTATTATGCACAGAAGTAAAGAAAATAATAAAAAAACATTACCAGTACTGAAAATACTTAAGTGCTGTAGAAAAGCAGTGGATTTCACTGAAGATAAACTACAATGTAATGTGGATTATAAAAGCTGTGATATGGAAAAGAACCAGAAAGAAACATGGAAATATTAAGTGTTTTCATTGAAGTGACCAGGTCATAGGTAAATTTTATTTCTTCTAGTGATTATAAGATACTGGTAATAAAGGGCTAATCTGGAAATTCTGTGCTATATTATCAGTGATAATAGCTTGCTTATTCAAAGAAGCTGCTTTCCCCAAATGATTCACTTTTGATCATCCAGATAATTACAGGATTGTTGAAACAAAGGAATCACTTTAATATAGACATTTGATACCTTAGAAGTAGGCAAATTATTGACAGGTACAGGACATGTCTCTACCTGTATTGTTTTAAAAAATTTGCTTGTATCCAATAAATAAATCAACATCTAGGTTATTATTTAACATATTTAGTTTTTTTTTCTAGACTACTGGACTTGGAGGATCAGCAGTAGCAGGTCATTCATCAGACCAGATTGAAAACATGGTCCCTGTCAAGGATCGAATCATTAAGGTTACGTTTAACGCAGATGTGCATGCAAGTCTCCAGTGGAACTTTAGACCTCAGCAAACAGAAATATATGTAAGTAATTAAAGCAGTCATTAGAAGATTCTTTTTTCATTGTAAAATCTGTTTTTGTTACTTAAACTGACTCATCAAAACATTTCAAAATACTAACATTTCATGAATAATTTATGGAATATATTTTATGGAATGGAATTATTCATAGAATGTTAATATTTTGAAATGACTGCTTTTTTTCTTTGCATTGAGGATTAAACCCAGTGGGGCTTTACCACTGAGCTACATCCCTGCCCCTTTTTTAATTTATTTTGATACAGCTGTCTTCTTGAGTTGCTCAGGCTGTCCTCAAGCTATATCCTCCTGATCACTGGGAGTACAGGCCTGCACAGCGGCACCCTGCTGAAATGACTTTAGTAGTGCTTTATACATAATGTAGCTGAATATATACTTTAAAGTTACATGTTAGTAAAAGTCATGTTGGCACATGAAAAATGCCATGTTTTTATTAGAATCATAATGTTTAGAATTGAAGGTAACTAATGTTGGGTGTAACTGTTATATTCTATGGCTTCTTGACTGTTTCTTTTTTGCTGAAAATCATCCATTACTTAAAAAGTAGTTTACTGGTTTACATCAAAAGGAAGAAAAAATTGATTTTTGAAGTGGATACTTAGTGTCAATGGATAATAAATAGTCACATCATATACTCTTTGAGACTATAGCTAAAAAGTTTTCTAAACTCTTAACTAATTGCAATCTTGGGAGGATTGTAACTGAAAATTTCAATTGAGATTAAGGATGACTTAGTTTCAAACCTTATTGGAAAACTCTTGTAAATATTAGTGCTTGTCCAGTTTAATTCACATGGCTGAATCACATTATGAGTTTTGCATTAGTTCATTTATTTGGTAGAATACAAAAGTATTAAATGGTACAAGTGGATGGACTATATTTTGGAAATATTTTTAAGCTTTCTTATTTTCTCAAAGCATTAGCACTTTTTGTTTTTATTCATCCAGGTTTACTTAGGTTATAATTTGGGATTTAGTACTCAAAGGATTTAATGAAAGCTAAAAATGTTGATGTCCTTTAAAAAACAATCATGACATTCAGGTTTAAGTGTTATACAGACATTTGGCTTGGGCTATGATATGCTTGGCTTGTCCTTGGACACATTTTAAATAACTTATTTTGTAGATTACTGCTTGAAAATATATACCCTCAGATATATGAGGGAATCACATAACTAATTATGTATAACAGTGCACTGATTTTTTTACTGATATATGCAAATAAAATTAGAAACTCAATGTTTGGTGGTTAAGATTCACAATTTATTTTGCTGAACCCTATATTAGATTAGGTGTTATGGTCTGATGAAAGGAAAAATATGATTGCAGTTTAATAGGGGAACACAGGAACTATGTGGAGCTGGAGTGGTGGCTCATCAGTAGAGCACTTGCCTGGCATGCACAAGGACCTGAGTTCAAACTCAAGCACTAAATACACAACTAAGTGTCAGAAAAACTAAAACCAGAAGAAAAAAATAAATAAAATTGATTCTCTCTTAAAAAGGAACTATGTGGTGAGATTTAAAGTACTAATAATGTGTCTCCTTTGAAACAGGTGGTACCAGGAGAGACTGCACTGGCATTTTATAAAGCTAAGAATCCTACTGACAAGCCAATAATTGGAATTTCTACATACAATGTTGTACCATTTGAAGCCGGACAGTATTTCAATAAAATACAGGTAAACTGCAAACATAGAACATAATAAAGGTACATGAAACTTTAGTATGAAACCTACTACAGGGTTTCATTGAATATAATAAAGGTATATAGAACTGTTTATTATGAAACATACTACAGAGTTTTAGGTAGATACTTTTAATTTCTGAAAACTTTCTTGTAAGCTTCAAGCCATTTTTATCTTCATTGTTTAACACGCTCTGTAGAGACTGATAGCCAAACCCAATGAATCATCTGCTTTTAGGATTAGAATTAATTTGATTCTCAGTCCTTGACACTCAGTCTGAGCTAGAAACATGCTGTTGTTCTGTCATAAAAGTTAAGTCAAGAAATGAACTATTACTTTGTTATAGGTAATAGAAATGTATTTAAATAAGTGTTTTTAAATATAATTTCTAGTGCTTCTGTTTTGAAGAACAAAGGCTTAACCCCCAAGAGGAAGTAGATATGCCAGTGTTTTTCTACATTGATCCTGAATTTGCTGAAGATCCAAGAATGGTGAATGTTGATCTCATCACTCTTTCTTATACCTTTTTTGAAGCAAAGGAAGGTCACAGGTTGCCAATTCCAGGCTATAATTGAAGTAGCAATCAAATACTACTTCAGATTTTTGATTTTTGAAAAATCATGTATCCTGCCTTCTCAGAAGAGAAATATTCTACAATAATGTAAAATGAAGCCTTCTATTTGGAATAGTTCATTTTTTTTTCTGGGAAGTAGTTTAGCCCACTTAAAAACAAAAGAACAGGTTCAGCTTATCATAAGAAACCCATATGCCCATGTAGATTGTATGACTGTTCAATACCATACTCAAGAGTTTGATAAATATTAAGAAAAACCACTTTGTTGTACAGGCATGGACTTGATCATTGTTCAACTTAATTCTATGATTGCTTTCCAGATTGTTAGCCCTTCATACTTGGAATCTGAGAATTTTAAAAAAAAAAAAATTATGCCCAAGATTATTAGTTTCAGGCCATAGACCAGAATTTCAGACTATGTTTATCATTACTCCAAAATAGCTATTTTCCTTCATTGTGAACAGCCTCTATTTTAAAAACTCAAAAGAGGAAGAGAAGTCACAAAGCCCTAATAGTGGGCTCAAAGATTATATTCTTATTTCAAATCTAACTTTAATTTCTCTTTAAAGTCTAGGGCTATTTTACAGAGTACTGAATTACTTTGGTGGTATTGTGAAATTGAAATAAAATGTACAAAGTACATCTTACTAGGCTGTTTGCATTTACTGTCACTTCCAAGCCCCTGAATGTTAAATGGAAAGATGTAATTGTGATGATTTACTGACACAGAAGTTCTAGGAACAAAAGTCTGTAAAAAAGGTGTCTTAAATTATTATAAATTATTTGTCATTTTAATTTATATAAATGAATACACAATTTATTCTGAATGTTCTCCAGTAGTTTTTTATTCCAAACAAATGTTAATTATAATAAAAAGGGAAGGGGGCAATAAAAGATCATTTAGCATTATAAAGAATCATATTTAAAGGCCACCTGATAGTCTAAGTGACCTATTCAGAACACTTGAAATATAATTAAAACTATAATCATCAAGTCTTTACAACAATTCTGAACAAAGTATTATTTATAAAAAAGTGCAAATTGACTCTTACATTCAATTTTAGTTAAGTGAAGGCACTAAATGTTCTCCCTGAATTATACATTTAGTTTCTCAGTTATATTCAAAATTATTTTGTAATAAAACAGTCTTCATCTACTCTTATCACAGCTATGTGAAGATTTGTGTTTTTATATATAGGAAGGTCTACACAACATAAGATACTGTAATTAAACTGGCCTAAGTACTGTGTAATTGTTCTTCTGAATATTTGCTACAACCACATTCTACTGAAATCTTGAGTGGTTGTCAGGACTATGAATGAATCTCTGGAACTGTTATTCTTCTATTTAAACTTCATTACAGCATCGGAGAAATGGTCCACTGTGGATTTCACATGTTGGCGGGTCTTGTCTGCCAGGCCTCAGCTGACAGGGTCTATCTTTTAAAAGAGCTGGCACCTCTGTGCTGCTAGTGAGCTGATCATCCACTTTAACCTAAAAGAAGAAAACTGGCCAGTCTCCATCCTGTCCACCTTCACTCCTTGATAACTCTTCCATGTCTTTCTCTACTGGGAGGCTGGAGAACTGTAGTCAAGTAGAAGAAAGGTGGTAATGTACCACCTCTGTGGGGAAGAGTGTGGAGGGAATACATAATAGGTACTGGTGATCAGACATTTATTAATGAATAATGCAAGAAACAGGAAAAAAAGACTATTTGGAGCACTAACAATGAATGGATTCTCTTGGTACCAATTAACAGGTTATTAAAGCCAGATACCTAATTTTAGTGATAAGAAATTTCTATAGATCAACAATTTTTTTGGCATTAACATTTCTATCCCATAAATTGAACTCCTGCATTCCCAAGTGTCACTGCTTTTAGCTGACAAAATCACAAGAATTATTTCCTTAGTTCATTACAGTTTGAGTCATTCAGAGGAATTCCTATTTTGTTTCCTTATCTAAAGAGTGAGACTCAGATGGCCCTTAAAAATATAAATACTGAATAAAAAAGGTGAGAGTTACACTGAAATTCTATGGAATATGGAACATAAGCTGAAGTCTTTACCTCAACAGTCGCTATGACTTTGAGTGCCTTTGTGGAGATAAGCATCAATTTCTTCATAAATAGCTCTGAAACAAAAAAGTCATCATGGCAAAAAGGGTTACATGTCAATTTCAAAGAAGTACGTTGTTTTTAAACTTCCAGTACCATAATAAAAATCTGGGGCTGTTTGGGAAGGTCAGGCATCAATGAATAAAAGCAAAGATCTCTGTCCTGAAGCTTGAACTCTGACTTTCTTAAATTCTAATATTACAATTTCAATACCTTTTAAAACTATGTATTTTTTATCAAGACCAATTCCTTTTTACTTGTGATTTATGGGGAAAAAACATGGCTCAAATTTGGATAGTTTAATTTTTACTTAAACCATTCAGGTTCTCCTCATTCTAAAACTTTTTTTTTTTTTTAATATTAATGTTGTAGCCATGTGTGGTGGTGTATACCTGCAATCCCAGTGATTCAGAGGCTGAGGGAGGAGAATTACAAGTTCAAGGCCAGGCTGGGCAACTTAGGAAGATCCTGTCTTGAAAAATAAAAGAGCTGGGGAGGTAGCTCAGTGATAGATTGTCCTCAGGTTATAGAAAAAATATTAATGTTTTTGCTCATTTAACCTCTGTGTTTACAGTCCAGACTCCTCCTACACAACCTTTAGTTTGTAACTGTCATCTGTGTACTTTTAATATACTTATTTTTTCATCCCTCAGTTCTTTATGTATGTTTTCCATGTCTGTGGCTAGAAAACACCTACACGTCAAAACGTGACACTCACATATTCAATATTACAAAGCACAGCTGAGGAAAATCTCGTAAAAAATGTTATCACTATGAAATAGGGCACTTCATGAAGCCTCAGCATGCTCCTGCAATGTACTGTTTCTATAAAAGTTGGTGTGGTATCTTTCACTTTCCAAGAAATTCACCCTTCTTACATTTCTGACCTTTTGATTAATTAAATGTCTTAATATGAAAATCTCATCTTCCCACCACCAAATCTTCAAGTCTTTCCATCTGCACCATCCTCTACTTCCATGATTCTATCTATACTTGGCTTCTCAAACACTTCCTTCAGTTTTCTCCCTTTTCTGAATCCTCAACCTTGCCATTCACAAATGCTCCGGTAGCCATTCCACAGGAAATAGTCTTTGATCTCATGTCCACCTGCAGTTAACTACCTCAGTAATCCTCTAGTTGCCAAACCACTTCCCACCATTTCTTCACATTTAGATTACAGTAAATTATTTTGCACTTATTGCCTCTACTTTATCTTGCTTAGTTTTAATGTACTGAAGCCTGGCTTCTGTACCTATCAATTCACCATTTAGTTACATGGCTTTAAAAAAATCACCAGTGATTTCCATGTTTCTTAATCCATTATCTAGTTTTTCAGTTATTAACCTCCTTGTCCTCTCAACAACTTTCATCATAATTTTGCACTCATTAATCTTTACTTCCAAATTAGTTTGCACATCTGACACTAGGTTCTAATAAACCTATCATCCTACAAATATGTGCACTTGCCCAAGAGGAAATTGTAAAATATAGTACTTTAAGGATTTCAAGTTAAAAATCACGTTTTACAAATATACTGTTATGATTTGGATCTAAACTAACTCCCCACCAAAGCTCAAATATTGAGGGCTTAGTCCCCAATGGAGGACTGTTCAGAGGCAGGACCTTTGAGAGGTAACTGGATCCTGAGGGCTGTGACCTCATCAATATATTAGTCCACTGATGGATTTATACCCTATTGGGTTTGGCGGGAGGGGCTTTATTATAAAAGCATGCTCATTGCTTCCTGGCTGCTATGAAGGTGAGGTGAGCAGCTTTCCTCTGCCATCAGTTTCTACCATGATGGACTGACCACCTCACTACAGGCCCAAAAGCCACCAGGCCTAGTGACACAGACTACAACCATGAGCCAAAATAAAACCTTTCTCTCCCTTTCAGTTGTTTATCTCAGGTATTTTGTCACAGTGACAGAAAGCTAACATAAATACTTTATCAAACCATTTTAAGCACATTGTTGTCATGTAGTGAAGGCTAAAAAGTTCTTTTATGTGTATATATGTATATGTATATATTAGCTTTCTTTTGGATTAGTTCTTAAGGAACAGTTAAAATATCCCATTTTTATGTTACTATGTCACCAGTGAATAGTGTCCTTTTCAAGCTAGCTGGAACGTGACTGTGCCAAGACTTCTATGAAGAATCCATTAATGCACGTGCTGGTTCTAGTTATTTCTTTTTTCTTTTTTTAAGAGTGGGACAGTGAGAAAGAATCAATTTTTTTTTTCAGGTTTTCATGTCACTTTCAGTGTTCCGACACTTCATTTTGCATGTGGTTCTGGGGATCATACCTGCTAGTTGTGCAGGCCAGCCAAGTACCGTAACCTTCAAGCCACCACTGCAGCTCCCTAGTTACTTTTTAATGTGCAGCCCAGCATTTTTTGTTATTTTGTTTATTTTTTTGTTAGAAGACTGAAAGTGATAAAGACCTTTAAGAACAATAGCCACCATAAAACCTCATAGATCATTTTTCATAAGGCCATCAGTTTCTGCCAAGACCTAAACAAAGTTAAATGTGTACTAAGCCACTGGCTCTGCTATCAAAGGAAACCAAGACAAAAAATAGATTAATCATTTTATAAGTGACTTACTCTGTAGTGGCAGCAGGAGCTAAGGGATCAAACTCCATTACCTCGTAGTAATTGGGTGGCTGAAGATCTTTCTTTCTCATTGCTTTAGGTGATAAAAGACACCAGTAAAAACACATATGCTTGTTGAGGAATATACATATACTCTCTTAATGTGATAATATTTGATATTTAATTTAGACTTAAAAAGATTGCCAAACCTTCACTAAAGGTCTATTTGCCTTACTGTTCTAAATATAACATTCAGTTTAACACAAGCTTTTTTCTTTTTTTAATAATTTTCTAATGTCAGTCATAATGGTATCAGCCCTGAATTTACTTCAGAGAGCTTGAAAATGCAATGAGCTCCTCTGAATCTTCCTCTTTATCTGTGTTCAATCACTAAGACATCTCTGGCAGACTCATACATTCTCACTAGCGTTCTTATTTGATGCCAATAACAAGGTTTTTCAAGTACCCGGATGATTGCTGGGCAAGGAGGGCAGCCCCTGGTTTGACGGTGTTACCGTGGCAGTCTGTAGGCTAACTGGCTGAAGCAATACTGGATTTGAGGGTTCTGGAAACTAAAGAAAGCATAACATGTTCAAACATATATTCCACAATAGGCATTTTTTTTTAAAATCATGAGATACATAAGTTTCCAAGGGACACTTTTCCAAGAACTATATATACTTGGCTGGGTAAGTACTAGTAATTTTTAACTATTACTTCGGTTTTTAAAGTATAACCACTTGTAAGATTACTTTTCTGTTTTCATGATCATTGAACTCCACTATCCATATAAAATGTGAAATATTAAAGTGTTGTGTTCAAAAAACAAGCAGAACTGTCTTACTCAGTCCAGATTCTCTGTTGTTTCACTCTGAATATAAAATCTCAGTTTTAGACAGAAAAGAAAAAAAAGGTCAAATCTACAGAGAGGCACACAGTGATGGTATCAAACCAGGACTAAAAGGACAAAGATTAAACTGAATTAGAAATGCGTCTGCCTGTAATTTCCTCACTCATTCCACAAATATAAATATATCCTGTGCCTTTATTAATTGCCATGCACAATTAATAAAGAGATAAAACAGGCCAAGTCCCCGCCTGCATGCAGCAGATATTCAGCAAATGTAAATCAATGTTAAATGGCCCTGATACAGTAAAAAAAACTGCATAATGGATAGAGAAGGCTGGGGTGGAATTCAGGCAATGGTCAGGGGATGTCCCACCTCTGGGAATGAGCCCTGTAATTATCAGAAAGGACATGAGTTCATAGGCTCTGAAGGAGGCTAGCATGGCTGGAGTAGAGGGAGCCACGATGGAGCAGCAAGAGGTAAGCTGGAGGGTCACATCAGCGTCACAGGCTTTTACTGAGTAAAATGGAGCAAGGAAGAAAATCCTAAGAAGGTTTTGGATAGATGAGTGACATGAGGCAAACAGGACGACAGCCTTTACGAGAACACTGCAGTATCCATCTGAGGGAGGCTTAGACTGGGAGGCAGAAGTGGAGTGTAGAAGTGGCAGGACAAAGGACGTATTTTGAAGATAAAGAGGTAGAGGTCAAGCTCTGTTTCACCAATGTTTTCCACCTCTACAACTGACAGCGCAGAGGCCATGTACTGAGGCATGTAAGAAGGGAAACAAGAACAAACAGGCTGAGAGCAGGGACTGAGAAGAAATCAAGAGGGGATGTTAAATAGAAAGTGGACATGTGAGTTTTAAATTTAGGGGAAATGCCTGGGCTGGAGATATGAACTTGAAAATTGTCAAAATTTGAGTGGCTATTTCCAGATAAAAGAAATGAGAGTAGATAGAAATCTTGAGCCTGAGTCTTGATGTTTCCAATGCAAAAATGTCAGGAGAGGAGGAAGGGCCAGCAAAAGAGATGAAGAAGAAATGGAAGTGAGGCAAGGGAAGAACCAAAAATGAGTGGTGTTTGAAAGCCATGTGTGCAAAACAGGAAGTGATTAACATTTTTGTCATACGCTGCTAATAAATTAGGCAAGATGAAGATTGAGAATTGCAGTATTTCCCACCCCCAGTGCTGGGATAAAACCCGGGTCTTTGTGCATGCTACATATAGAGCTACATCCCCTCACAGCTACGTCTAGAGCTACAGCCCCAGTCCAGGTATTATATCTTTAACCATCTTTCTCACAGAAATCAGACAACCTGCCTATTTTAGAAAGATTAAAATTGATCCTAAGGAAGGCTGCATCAACACAGTATAAAGACATGCTGAACGGAACATGAAAATTAATGACCAGGAGTTCTTTTTGGCCATGATAACTTGCTGACTAGTGCAGTGCCACAAACATGTTTTGTTACTTACATTATCATATGCATGACTTGAGGCGAGGTTTTGGCTGGTCCTTTGGGCAAACCTAGGATAGTGTGATAACACAGCATGATTACCCTACAGCGAGAACACAAATGCAGAAAGTAAGATGATTTTCCTGATCTAAACACAAAACCTATCGTACCTATAGACCACACAAAAGTGGTATTTTACTATCACAGCTGCCCTGTGGTTTCAGTGCCTTCCAGGTCATGATGCCCAAATACCAAAGGCAGAAAAGACATAAAGCCCTGTCCCTTGGCAGTGGTGGTCATGAGACCTGGAGCGTGCAGTGAACATTAAGAACAGCCTTTCTGTTAGAGTAGCTACCTCCCCACCACCTCCTGAAGGATGAGAAGTGAGTTCTGAGGTTGAGGAGGAAGGTTGGGGGATTCCAGTTCTGGTGAAGGTGGAGTGAACACATTTCTTCCCATTTTCCCCACTGAATGGAACTATGAAAGCTGGACAGAATGCACGGAGCAGCTCTATGAGGACTCTGAAGTCAACAGCAGCACGCTGACTAGGAAAGACCGGAATTCAAGCATCACGGAACTGTTGGTGAATTTATCATTTTTTTTTTTTTATTCACTCACTTGAATGTAATGCAGCCTGAACCCCAAATGTGGGCCTCAGTGAGGACTGAGCTCCAGGAGAAGCACTCTCATTCTCATCAAGAGAGCAGGAAAGAAATTCTAATGGTCATGGAGCCGGGAAATCCCTAGCCCCCTTTATTTTTTCTCTGTTCACATTCCAAACCACTGCTAATGCCAAGGTGGCTGCTGTGACAGCAGAGGCAAGGGGGACTTGCAGGAGATAAAACTGAGTGAGGGGCATCTTCCCTTTTATAGGTGGAGCTGTGACCCCAAGAGGATGGGGAGAACCCATGTTCCTTCTTCTATTCTACTTTGCCATTTAGTTTTGGACATAGCATAGTCAAGGAAACGCATGGTATAATATATATGATAATGACAGCACTAGCTTTATGACTGGAAAGCTGAGAAGGGGAATCCCAGGAAACTGGGAAGCATCAGAGAAATCACAGACAGGAGAATTCAGGAAAACAATCTCAAAAGTTCATGAAATGCTGGACTTGACCTAATGCATCACGCCCATGGATCTGATCTCAATCACAATGGCAGGAACACAGAACTGAACACACAGCCTGCTCTCTAGAACTCAGACTGACCACCGGGTGTTGCATTGCCAGGACAGATTTGAATAGCATCACAAAGGCTTTAAAAACTTGGCTGATGTTGGCACCACAGCCAATAGGCAAGCTAAAACTATTCCCGAAATCTGACCAAATTGTTTGCCTTCTAAAATCAAAATATCAAAATTCTGGACAAGATTTAATTTAGAACAAGCATGTCATAATAAAACATTAAAAATGCCCCCAGGCATAGTGGCACACACCTGTAACCTTAACTACTTGGAAGGGTGAGGGAGGAGGATTTTAAGTTCAAGGCCAGCCTCAGCAACCTGGTGAGACCTTGTTTCAAAATAAATAAAATTAAATAAAAATTTAAAAGGGTGGGGATGTAGTCAGAAGAGTGAGGCAGAGTTTGATACCAGCACCACACACAAATATATATACATACATATGCATACACGCACACAATGTATACACATATATATGTGCATATATCTATATTTGTAATTTTGTGTACCTAGTAATTTTATACGTATGTGTAGATATGTATAAATATAAAATTATTAGGTGTACAAAATTCTAGGTATATGAAAAATCAGAAAAATTTCAACTTTGTGTTAAGAGACAATCAACAGACATGGATATCAAGTGGACTCAGACACTGGAATCATTTCCAACAGATTTTAAATCAGCTATTCTGTAAATGATGTAAGATGCAACTGGGAACATAACTGAGAACACACTTGAAAAAACAAAGTCTCAGCAAAGAAACAAAATACAAACGCCCAAAGACAATCTGAAGGTTGAAAAATACAATCAATGAACTTAAAAAAGCTTTTGATTGAGCTCAATAACACAATAAAGATGACAGAGGAAAAAAAGAACTTGAACAGAGATCACAGAAATTATCCAATCTGAATAGAGACAAAAAGAAAAATGAAAGGGGTAATTAAACAGAACCCCAAACACCAATGAGATGATAAAGCTGAAACAACTGCGTCATAGAGCCCCCACAGGAATACAAAGTATGTACTGTTGGGGATGGGGAAACTGTTTGAAGAAATACAGGCTGCAAACTTCACGAGTTTGGTGAAAGACAAAACCCACAGATTGAAGAAGTTCTGTGCAGTGTATTAAGCGGCAGCCCCCCAAATATGTGTAAGTCACAATTCCCAGAACCTGTGAAGGTTACCTCATTAGGAAAAATGGTCTCTATAAATGTAATTTAGTGAAGGACCTTATACCTGGCTGGGACCCAAATCCAATGACAAATGACCTTAAAAGAGAAAAGCAGAGAGAGATTTGAGACACACAGGCCAGGTGAGGGTAAAAGGCAGAAACTGGAGAGATATGGTCTTGAGCCAGTGAAGTCAAAGAATGCCAAGCCACCAGCATTTGGAAAAAGCACAGAACAGATTCTACCCTGAATGTCCTTAAGGGACTGAATTTCAGACTTCCTGCCTCCAGAACTGTGGGAGAATAAATATTTGTGGTTATAAACTGCCCAGATTGTGGTAATTTGTTATGGCAGCTACAGGAACCTAAAATATTCCACCAACCCCAAATAAACAAAAAGAAATCAGGCCAGACGTCATAAAGTGCTCAAAATTAAAAAAGAAAAAAATATTTCAAGTAGTCAGAGAATATAACACATTATGTATAGAGAAACAACCATTCAAATCAATGTAGATTTCTTACTAGAAACCACGTAGGCCAAAAGAGACTGGAACAACCTTTTACAACTGCTGAAAGAAAACACATGAACCCAGAATTCTGTATTCAGCGAGACTACCCTTTAGGAAAAAGATGAAATAAAAACATTCTCCTCTGAAGTAAAAGTAAAACTTTGCTTCTGTTATACCTACCTTCTCTAAGAAAATTGCCAAGAGAAGATACATTACATCAGAGAGAAGAAGAGCAACAGAAATGGTTAACTATTAGATGATAATAATAGACTATTTTCCTGAGTTCTTTAAAATACATTTGAAGGTTGCAAGCAAGTTATAACATGGTATTTTGTTATTTACCCCCAATGCATAAAGCTGTAATATGTAAGACAATATAAAGGGGGAATCTATGCGGTGATAAGGTTTCTACATTTTACTTCAAGTGGTTAAAGCACTGGTGAAGTAGTCTGAAAGATTAAGTATATTACAATCACCTAAGCATCCCCATACATACATACATGAACACACACACCAAAAATACAGCCAAAAATCACAACAGATAAATTAAAATGGAATCCTAAAAACATTCTCATAATTCAAAAGAAGAAATCGGGGGGGGGGGGAGATACAAAAAAATTATTTAATGAATTCAACATAGAATTACATTAAATGTAAATGGTCTAAACACATCAATTAGAAGCAGAAATTATGAGAATACATTAAAATGCATGACCCAACTGTGTGCTATCAAACCAGAAACTACAAATATTTTGGTACAAGTTAAATAAAATGATGAAAAAATATATTATGTAAACACTAA